>CM018031.1:4592561-4850061 GCA_008638375.1 Nyssa sinensis | reverse complement strand
GGCCACAGCCCTTCATGCTGGACTGGGACCAGGACAATTCCATGATTCCCTGACAAAGAATCCTCTTGCCAACATGGCTTCACTCATGGAAAGAGCACGGAAGTACATAAATCTGGAAGATACAAGAGCGTTTTTCCGCAAAGCCAAAGAACAGGCCCAGAAAGCGGACACCAGCCAGAAGCGTACACTAAGCAGTTCGCAGAAAAGGACCAGAAGTCTTGAGGTAAGGACGGCACCCAAGTCTCGAAGCGGATCCAACTCTTGGGGCCTCGATACACTCACACCTCTGAATACCTCCCTCACTCGAATCTACCATCAAGTTAGGGCAAGTGAGGATTTGAAACATCCAGAGCCTATGCACAGCCACCCCGACTCTCGAGACAAGGGGTAAATACTGTGATTTCCACAGAGATCACGAGCATACTACTAATACGTGCAGGAGCCTCTAGCAAGAAATCGAACGATTGATCAAGAGGGGACGCTTGGGGGAGTTTGTTCAAAGTGATGGGGGGAGGAACCCACGAAACCAGAGGCCGCAGCAACCCAGACAAGAGCAAAGGCCACAACCATAGAGACAGGCCCCCGAGTAGGTGGAAGCTCGCAATGAGCAACCCCGCTAGGACAACCATGTTATCCTCGTCCTCCACGCCGATAATTCATTAGCTGGGATGTCCAACCGAGCCAAGAAACGGTATGTTAGAGAGGTAAAAGTGGAACCTTATCCTATCCAGATCACGGCGATCAAAAAGAGGCTGAAACCCCTGCCGAATATTCAAGTTTTCGGAGCAAGACCTCGTTGGAGTACAGTGCCCCCATAGTGACGGCCTTGTCATCTCACTAAAGGTGGCAAACTTCGATATTAGAAGAGTCTTGGTGGACACGGGATGTTCCACCAACGTCTTGTTTTATGAACCCTTCAGGCACATGAAACTCGACGCCGCCAACCTAAAGCCCACCACCGTAGTGATGGCAGGATTCGATGGCAACCTGAGCTCACCAATGGGGCGAATAGACTTACCAACCACCATGGGGGACGGAGACGACCAAAAAACCCTCATCTCTGAATACATGGTGGTAGACTTCTGATCACCTTATAACATCATCATTGGAAGGCCGTGGCTCTATCAAATGGGGGCTGTCGCTTCCACCCTCCATCAGTGCTTAAAGTACATTCATGACGACAAGGTTATCACCATCATAGGCTTCCCAGTCCTTGTCCCGTGAGTGCCACGTCGTGGCGTTGAAAGGAAAAAACCTGCAATAGCAATTACAGAGACCTCGGCAGGCCGTCGATCATGGGGAGGCCGCGGAATGCCCAGCCGAAGTCGACGAGCCGTTGAGCCCTAGAGGGAGAGACAAGATGACAACACCAATCAAAGAGCCCTATCAGAGTGCTGGTAAGCGCAAAAGAAGAGGGGCGTTACTTGTAGCTTGGTGCGGAGCTGTCCCAGTTAGAACGGGAGGAGATGATCGAGTTCCTGAAAGATAACTTGTCAGTCTTTGCGTGGGAAACCAAAGATATGGAGGGAATAGACCCCTCTTTCATCTGCCACAAGTTGATGACCAACCCAGGCTATCCTCCGGTCAGACAGAAGCGGAGGACCTTCGCCCCAGAAAGACACAAGATAATCAATGAGGAGGTCCAGAGGTTACTAGACGCGAAGATGATAAGAGAAGTATTCTATCCGGAATGGCTCGCTAACACTGTCCTCGTCAAAAAGAAGAACGAGAAATGGCGGGTCTGCGTCGACTATACCAACCTTTACAAGGCGTGTCCCAAAGACAGTTTCCCGCTGCCCAGAATTGATCAGCTGGTCGACGCCACCGCGGGCCATGAGTTGATGAGCTTCATGGACGCATATTTCGGATACAATCAAATCCAAATGCACCCCTCCGACCAAAAGAAGACTTCGTTCATCTCAGAATGGGGTCTGTATTGCTACAAGGTGATGCCTTTTGGATTAAAGAACGCTGGAGCCACTTACCAACGACTGGTGAACAGAATGTTCAACCCTCTCATTGCGACGACATTATGGAAGTTTACATAGATGACATGTTGGTCAAAAGCTCCAAGAGGGGAGAACATGTTCGGCATTTGAAACAAGACTTTCGATATATTAAAGAAGCACAAAATGAAACTGAATCCGTTAAAGTGCACATTCGGGGTCAATAAGGGCAAGTTTCTCAGTTTTCTGATCTCAGAGAGAGGCATAGAGGCAGACCCTTTACAGATCAAAGCTTTGACAGAACTGAACTCCAAAAAGGATATCCAAGCGTTAAATAGAAGAATCGCTGCTCTGAATAGATCCATCTCCCGGTCTACTGACCGTTGCCTCCTATTTTTCAAAGCTCTAAGGGGGAGCAAGTCCCTGGAATGGACCCTAGATTGCGACAAGGCCTTTCAAGAACTAAAGTAATATATGGCCTCCCCAGAGCTCCTATCCAAGCCAGTGCAAGGGGAAACGCTTTTCCTATACCTTGAGGTGTCGGAAAACGCCGTAAGCTCTACACTTATTCGAGAAGAAAAGGGAATTCAGAAACCCATATTCTATGTTAGCAAAGCCCTTCTCGGTTCTGAAAAAAGGTATCCCGAGATGGAGAAGCTAGCCTTCGCCTTGATAGTTTCTACACGGAAGCTCCGGCCTTATTTCTAAGCCTACTCAATCGTGGTTCCAACATGCTACCCCCTAAAAGTAGTTTTGCACAAACCCAACACCTCGGGACGCCTGATAAAATGGTCGGTCGAGCTGGGAGAATTCGATATATCTTATGCACCCAGGACTGCCATTAAAGCCCAAGCCTTAGCAGATTTCATCGTAGAATTCACTCCTGGCACTAGAAGGGAACCTCGGATCATACTCAGGCGCAGCAAGGTGGCAACTCCACGTCGATGGCTCCTCCACCGATAAGGGTTCAGGAGTTGGTATTGTACTCTGATCCCCTGACGGAGTAACAACAGAGAAGGCGATTACCTTAAGCTTCAAAGCTTCTAACAATGAGGCCAAATACAAAGCACTAATCTTTGGAATGAGGCTAGCCCTGGAATGCGAGGCTCGCAGCCTTGAAGCATTCTCTGATTCGCAGTTGGTAATAGGGCAGGTTCTTGGAGAATTCACAGCCAAAGACGACCGAATGATCAGATATGCTGAACTGGCGAGCTCGTTGAAAAAGTCATTTTCTGATTTCAGTATCCATAAAATCGAAAGAAACCAGAATACCCGAGCTGATGCAGTGGCAAACATGGCTTCTCACCTCAGACCAAGTGGGGATTCCGAAGTCAGCATTTCCTGCCGAGCAGCACCAAGCATCCAAGATGTCCGTCCCATCTGCTGTGCGGAACAGCTCGAGGATTGGAGGACTCCTATCTTTCGGTACTTACAGAAAGAAGAGTTGCTAGAAGAAAAGAACAAAGCTAGGAGTATACGGATTAGATCAGCACGGTACCTTTTCCTAAACGAAAAACTCTACCGCAGATCCTATACCCAGCCACTCCTGAGATGTCTATCTCCAGAAGAGTCAGAATATGTCTTGGCCGAGATCCATGAAGGAATATGTGGAAACCACAACGGAGGAAGGACAATCGCACACCGAGCTCTTACTCACGGCTATTATTGGCCTGGCATGCTCAAACACGCCAGAGAATACGTAAAGAGATGTGATAAGTGCCAGCGTTTCGCCTCCTACCAACACCAGCCGCATCAAGAGCTCACTCCCATCGCAAGTCCATGGCTTTTTGCTCAATGGGGGATGGATATCGTGGATCCGCTGCCGAAGGCCCCCTAGAATAGGAGATACCTACTCATTGCTATTGATTATTTCTCCAAGTGGGCAGAGGCGGAACCCCTAATTCACATCACCAAGGCTGAGGTAAAAAACTTCACGTGGAAGAACATTGTATGTAGGTTCAATGTTCTTCGCGTCATCATCACGGACAACGGCACTCAATTTGCCAGGAAAGTGTTCGAAAAGTTCTGTACCGACCTGAACATCAGCCACCACTTCTCCTCACCCGGGCATCCCCAAGATAATGGACAGGCCGAGGTCACTAACCGAACCATCCTCGACGCTATCAAGAAAAGACTGGAACAGGCCAAAGGAAGGTGGGTAGAGGAGCTCCCGGGAGTGCTCTGGGCATACCGAACAACGAGAAGGACTTCTACTGTCGAGACACCATTTTCACTCGCGTACGGTACCGAGGCAGTAATCCCGGTAGAAATCGGCATGCTGACACTGAGAACGGAGACTTTCGACCAAGAAGCCAATAATCTCCATCTAGTAGAAAATCTCGACCTGTTGGAAAGCAAAAGGGAGCAGGCGGGGATCAGAGCTGAAGAACATCGACGAAGAGTGGCCAAAAGCTTTAATCGAAAAGTGAATCCCATGGTGCTGAAACTCGGCGATCTTGTGCTAAGAAGAATCTTCCCAAATATTAAGGACCCCACTATGGGAAAGCTGTCTCCAAATTAGGAACGACCCTACAAGATTGTCAAAATCGTCAGGCCCACGACCTTTTGGCTGGAAAATATGTCTGGAAAACTAGTGCTGAGGCCCTGGAATATAGAGCATTTCAGAAAGTATGATCAATAACACTTTTCCCTGTTGTATATATGTTTCCCAAATATAATAAAGGCCCCTACGAGTAAGAGCGCTGTAAGTAAGGTCTCAATGCACAGGTCTCTAAACCTGGTCCATATAAAGGCCCCTACGAGCAAGAGCACTATAGGCCAGGCCTTAACACACGTATCTCCGAACCTGGTCTGTATAAAATCCCCAAGTATTGAACCTCGGGATCCGAAGATCTTTTTGAGGATTTACCAGCTGCCAGGTCAGAATGTTCATTAAACTTGTTTAATTTATATAAAGAAAGTCGTCAATTCTCTTATAAGATTCGGCATCTTCACGCGATATTTCGTTTGAAGTCACCTCTGAACCAATGTCATCGGTACAAAACTAAAGATCTGACGACTCATTAATTACTAAATAGAAAATTTGACAAAAAGTCCGGTTATACTATCTTTTATGATATTTCACTTCGGGACCCCGAAGTAAGGAGATTCATTCAGATTAGTATCAAAGACAAACATAATTAACAAAGTTTACAAATACTACAGGATAATGATAACTGCTATTCCATTAAATAAAGGCCCAAGTGGACCGAAGTTTACATAATTTGAAAAGAAAGATATATACAATCTATTTGGGGCCAGTAGGGGGAATAGAAGCAATGGGAGTGGCATCCTCGATAAAGCCCTCTTGAGAGTCCTTAGTGGGGGAGCTCGGCACCGACTCATTGACCTCAACGTCGTCCAAGCCAGAGATGTCGAGGTCCGGATATAGCTTCTGAATCTTCTTCCTGCAGAGCATGTAACCAGAATCGACAAACTCCCTCCCCATAGAGGTAGCCAGACCCATCAGTCCCGCCTTTGTAGCCGCCCTGGCCTCAGCTCGGGCTTCCTCGAGTTTCTTGGCTTCGGTTGCCTTAGTCTCCTTAAGCTTTTTCTCCAGACCTTCAGATCTTGATGGAGCTTGGCCCTTTGGGTGAACAAGGACTTCAGCCCACGCTTCGCCTCCAGGTATTGAGCGTTAAAGGCTTCGCATTTCTTCTTTAAGGCCTTCACGTCAGATCGGGAAGCCTCAAGGTCAGCACGCGTGGATCCCAGCTCGGAATAAACCTCATTCAGTCTGGATTGAGCAACGTTGAGTTCAGATTCAACTGACTTGAGACTGGACCAGGCGACAACGAGTTCAGTCTGAACCGTCTTTAACTAGGCCTGTAGGTCGGTAGCCTCCTCGGAAAGGTCAAAACGATCCATGAGGACGCCCATCGCCCAAAAACCCTGAGTACAATAAGACAAGGGGGGTTAGAAAAACCAAAACAAGTAAAAATGATGAAAATGAGCTACGGTCACAGAGATATTACCCTTGCATGACCCAATATGAGGTCAGCAATGATTTGCCTTGAATTCTTGCCTGAGAAGCCTGAAGGAAGGGTTGCCTTCAATGCAGATTTCATAGCTTCAGACCCTGAGGCCGCATCAGCCGGATTAAGAGGGATCGAACTCGATCCCTTTGGAAATGTACTCGGAGGTGGGAGGCTCGACGCTTGCACGCTCAGGGTCTCTGCGGCCTCGGTACCCTTTAACTCATCAGGTCAGATGTCTGCGGCGGCCGCCGTTGTTTTAGCTTGGAAGGGTTCGACGGTCTCGGTAGCTCGAGCTTCTCGAGCCTCACGATTGGCTCTAGAGATGATCTTCTTCTTCTTCTTGCCAGAAGGAGCAAGAGGAGCTGCAGCTGAGGAAGATGGAGCTTTCGCCTTCGACTTTGAGCTCGAGACGAATCACGATAGCACGCTCTTGTTGTACGCCGCTACTTCTTCTTTTGCCAGGCCTGTCGCCATCAGATTACGAGGCGATAGGATCTGGTTGTGTGAACGGAAGGTAAGTCACAATAGGCGGCGATACCTCTCGGCGAGATCGTCGTCAAAGGGAGGTCTCCTTCACTTTTTTCTATCTGCAAAACAGAAGCCCAAGATGAAGCATTAGTTAGATAACCAAAATAAAAAGTGTAAACCAAAGAACAAGTTACCCAGGTCAGAGTACTGACCCTTCGGACCGGTATGCCAAGGAAAGAGGCTTAGATGATTCTCGAAATCTTCACGCTCCCAGCCTCCCCCTACAAAGAAGTACCACTTCTTCCACGTTTTATTGGAAGAGGGCACCGAGGTCAAAGGGCTATACCTCTAATCAAAATATGTGTAATAGAGTCCCTCCGAACTGAGGTACTTCACATCCATCTGACTACGTATAAGATCCAGGTCTACTTAGACCCCGTTCAGATGACTTAAAACTATGAAGGCCAAAAGTTGCCTCCAACTATTCACATTGAGGTCGGCAGGACAGATGTTAGAATACGTAAAAAACTCTATTAAAAGGGGATGGAATGGAAAAGGAACACCTAAGTCGAACCATTCGAGGTAAGCGCAGATCTCCCCTTTCCTGATGTCAAACAGGCGATTTGAAGGCTTAGGGACCCTACAGGTTATGTTTTCTGGGAACCTATATTGTTTCCTAATGGCCTTGAACACCTCCTTGGTCATGGCACTCGCCCCCTCCTCCCTCTGCCCCTGGCCAGATGGACTAGCCTCCCTGTTACTAGACTCGAGGCTAGAAGAAGAAGGAGGAGTGAAAGTGGGACCGCCCACCATCTCTGACTCCGACTCTGCCCTAGTCTCTACGTCGTCCGAATTGGACATGGCAGGGGATAAGAAAACAAAAATGGAGAAGGAAAAGAGAAGCAGAAGAGGAAAATACAGAGACTAGAAAAATTACCAGCAGAAGAAAAGAGGGACGAACGACATCGGTCACCAGAAATTGCCTGAGATATAAGCACTTGGAAGATTTCTCAAAATGGCAAACTGGGGGAAGGGACGACCATTCTCACTACTTATAAGAGGCAGGTAAAATCATCATTTAATGTCTCAAAAACCGAACGACATCTACTAATTTATCGGTTATTGAAATGACGGCACGCGTGTTAAATGCGCCAAACTACGGCTGCTTGTCCTCTCGGTGTATTAAAGATACAAATGGTAAGGCACGTGACTTCTCGGGATATGAAAAAATGCATTAATATTGAATGCGTGACTACGCGAGATACGAAATGATGCATCAGTGGCTGAGCACGTGACTTATTCGGAACCCTAGCCTGAGCTCTGAACGCGTCTTCAGAACTAAGGCTCGGGGGGGTAGCTGATACGCCTAAAATACATCCTCGAATAGGACTCTGACACGTGTCTAAGTCATACCATGTTGTGTCGAAAGATATATTAGCCATACCGACACTGTGTGGTCCACCGAGGTCCTCGAACATTGTCTACTACCGATCTTATCACATCGGGACATCGATATATCCGTCATCCCTACTGACCTCGTAGTGACGGGACAAATGATGACGAGTACAAGTCAAAGGAGCAAGTAGCACTGAAAAACATGGAAGCGGAGGGTGGCAAAAGAGTGGGTGAGGACAGTCATAATCACTGCCGTCAGGCGACAGTGAACCCATGCCCTAGCATCACCAACTCCTACCCACCCTGACAGGCAATCAACATATAAATATGAACCCATGAGGTACGTAAAGGGGGACTGAAAAAATCATTAGAGAAAATATCTTACCCTCGGCAATCTATCTAACTTAACCATCGGAGTGGCTACCACCGGAGCCCTCCCCGGTGGCACATTGACTTTTCTCTTTTTCAGGCTTGATACGACCGGAGAAGGTGGAGCGTGACGGGTCAAATAACTGGAACATCAAATATATATCCAATAACACGTGTACAAATACATATTATTATGAATAGTTTTTCTTGTAAAATAATTTGGGCGTGAACGTGAATTTAGATATAAATACAGTAAAAACAAGTCATGGCCTATAATCATGGAAAAAGGAATCTGCAGGACAACTTTGTCTCTTTTTCTTTTTTCCAAAAGCACTTTATATATATATATATATATATATATATATCAATGTTTTCAAAACCGGACCGTTCATCGAACCGAAAAATTGTCCAGGTTACGGGTTACCGGTTCAACCGTCGAGTCAACCGAAATCGTGATGTCATAATTATGTAATTAATAAATTTAATAATACATATTATTAATATTTTAAATTTTTAAAAATATACAAAAATTATATAAAATTTTTTTACAAAATATAAATTTTCTATATTTAAAATATGAATTTTAAAGTATGACAATTACAGATAATCCCAACATATTTCTTTCCCTTTTTTTTCTTTCTCTGCAACTCTTTTTCTCTCTCTATAATCTTTCCTTTGTAAACCCTTCTAACAGAAAAGTCACGGGGGCATCAATTCTCTCTATAATCTTCCCTTTCTCTGCAACATTTCAAACAACCACCGTCTCACTAGCCACCGCCACCGCCACCGTCTCAACGCCCACAACCACCATCGTCCAAAATTGCCTCCACCACCATCACCATCTTATAGCCCAACTTTTGCTACTTCTCCCTTCACCACCGCCATAATCCCCAAAGACAACCACCATCAAAACCAACCTCCACCACAACAATGAAACTTGAAATTTGAGATTTCAATCGATTGACGAACGGACGAAGGAGGAAGGTTTGGTCTGGGCTAAAAATCGAGCGATGAACGGACGAAGGAGGAAGGACGAACGACGCCGACGAGTCGACGGTCACTGTCGCCGTGCGGTGTGAGTCGCCGTCGTGCCGAGTTCTAGAATCTGGATCGGTTCAAGTGATGAAGTGAGAAGAGAAACAGAGAAAGAGAAATCGGAGATTGGAACGGGTGAGAAGAGAAATGAGGGAGTCGATCGTTGGATTTTATATATATATATATATATATATATATATATATATATATATAGCGGTGAACCGGTTTGAACCGGTGATCCAGTGACGGGTCGAACGGTTCACCGGTTGAACCGCCCGGTTCGGACGGTTTGCCATTTTTAGCACGGTTTTGGGTTTGTGGGTTCGACCGGACTGTTCCTTGGACCGGTCGATGGTTCAACCGGTTGAACCGTCCGGTCCGGTCCGGTTTTGAAAACATTGATATATATATATATATATATATATATATATTCTTAATTGGCTGTCCAAAGGTAATGCATCTACAATTTTTTTTTTTTTTTCAAAGTTTGGTGTATGGTAGACCCCAATGGCCTCCTAGTCAATCACTACATATTTTAAATTTTTGAATGAAAAGAACATCTCACCTACACAGATACCTTGCTTCATTGACTCATAACTCGATCTGAAGTCTTCCATTATTACGAAGTGTGATTGTTGTTTCTGGATTGCACTCTTCCCTTCACAAGAAGATTTGCAGTTGAATAGAGCTGTTCCTTATTATCTTCTTTAATTTGCTCAGACAGCCCCACACACTCTTTCTTTTCAATATAATCCATATATATTTTGACAAAGCTTCATACCAATTACCAGGTTAGCTCTCCTTTTTTTTTTAATTATTTTATCTTTTTAAACTCTAATTGTCTAGTTTGCTTGGAAGTGTTTATTTGTTGCAATCAAATTGCATGCATTCGTACTTATTATTTTTTATTTTTCATATTTTTGGAGCAAATGAATTGAATCTGTTCTTTTCTTTATTTAACAAGTGAATTAGTATATGACTTAAATCACCAATATCCCAGAATAATGCTTGTGAATGAAAAGTTCACACAGAAGCTATACACAGATTGATATATGACTTAAAACCTCATAAATTCCTAAACACAAATGACTAATCACTAATAAAAGGGCTTGACCATGTACATGAGAGATCTTACACATGGAATTTCATTGTAAATTGATGATTTCAATTAAGGATAATTACACTAATCTGTTTGACAATTACAAATTGCAATTATTATTATTATTATTATTTTGAAATTACATTATCCCCAATCAGAATTTGTAGGTACACAACATTAACATAAATTATGAATTTACAAAATAACCCTCAGATCTGATTATATATTTTGTTGGTCAAAAGTCAACATCATGATTAAATGACTAAATTGTGACTATGGTTGGTCTGGATGATGCGGCTACCAGCAACATTGGGGCTTTAATTGTTTGTCTAAGTGAAAAAGCACTTCATTTTGGGCTTTATTACAAAAAAAAAAAAATCAACTACTTTTTTTTAGTGTTTTGTGTGCATCTCAGCCTTATATACATATTTCAACTGAAATGAATATTCCCTATTTCTCCTATATATAAGTATTTTTAAAACTTAAAAAATATTACAATTTTAACATATAAATCTTATGAGCTGAGCAATTATTATAATAATATATTATATATGCACATGCGATTCATTATTTGACCATTGGGATCAATCATTGAAATAAATCTATTGAATAATTTATCCAATGTGCTTACAGAGAAATATGAAAAGTATCTATTTCAAGTTAAATGCAGACATTCCCAACTCATATGGTTGAATGTGCTATATATACTATATTATATTTACATCATTTAATATCACTTTTCTTTATAATATAGATAACATATATATATATATATATATATAATATATAAACATATTATTGTTTTATTTATAAAATAATTTTTTTATGAAATTATTTATTTAATACTATATTAGATATTTAAATTTTATAATTACTTATTCATTAAATTTTTTAACTTAATTTTATAATCTTCTACCAAACAATCATTAACACTATCTAATAAATTATAAAAGGCAAATGGGACATTTATGAATTACAATCACTTTCAATAATTTTAATCAAATACTCAATAAATTATTCTGCTATTGTAAGTTATCTAACATTCCGAATCTATTCAACATAAATTGAAACTCATCCAAATTAACTCTAAGCCAACTTCTGAGAGATTTCCTTTTGAAACTCATCCAAATTAATTCTAAGCCAACTTCTGAGAAATTTCTTTCGTGCACCGTCATTCTTGAACTATTCTGTTTCTTCTAGAATATTACAAAAGATTATAAATTATCTTCTACCATTTTTATAAATCAGCCCATTTTATTTTACTTTTTAAAGTGACAAATTGATAAAACTATTCATAAATTGACCATTTAAAAAAACCTTGTGCAGTAGCAGTCATTTGTATTTATTATATTTGGTTTAATTTCTTCCTGGCCCCTTTTTTTTTTTTTTTTGTTTGAATTTGCTTCTACAAGTATGCCCAAATTCCCTTTCACTTAGAGCTACATTACACCTTTTGAAGTGCAGATTCTAAATCACATTCTCAATGTTATGCAGGGATTTGGCTATGGACTCGATGGTAGGATTAATTGTCGAATTCATAAAGCTATTATGGAATCCGATTGGGAAATGCATAAAGTATCACAAAAGCCTCCATGAGAATATGATCATTCTTAAAAGAGATTTGGTGGAGTTGAATAGCCGAAAGGAAGACATAAAGTCAAGACGAGATGCAGAGCTTCATTTGGGAAAGGAAACCGGGAAAGAAGTTGAGAATTGGTTAAAAAATGTAGAAAGGATCAACAGCGAGACACAAGCCATTGAACAAAGGGTTGCAAAAGTTAATAAACTCCTGCGTGCACGCCTGGGAAAACTTGTTGATGAGAAGATTCGAGAAGTAAAAGAGTTTTATCAGAAAGGCAGTTCCTTCGTCACTCTAGTTATTGATGCGCCTCTAAGCAGTGGATTGAAGTTACCAGTGACTGAAATTAGCAGCAGTACTTCACTGGAAAGAAATATAAACCAGATTTGGGAATACCTAATGGATGAGGACATAAGAAAAATTGGAGTTTACGGAATGGGGGGAGTGGGGAAAACGACCATCCTCAAACATATCAATAATCAACTCTCAAAAAAGGAAAATGTTAAGTTTGATTATGCAATTTGGGTCACTGTGTCAAAGGAGCTGAACATTTTTAAACTACAAAATGACATTGCGAAGACACTGAAAGAAGATATTTCAACGGAACAAGATGAAATGAGAAGGGCAGCACTGGTATCAGAGATGTTGGGCTCAAAGAAGTATGTGCTAATATTGGATGATGTGTGGGAAAAAATCGATCTTGAGAAGGTTGGAATCCCTGAGCCTACTAGAAGTAGTGGGTGCAAATTGATATTAACAACTCGATCATTTGATGTGTGTCGATGTATGGGTTGTAAAGAATTCAAAGTGGAGGTTTTGTCGAAAGAGGAGGCATGGAACTTATTCTCAGATAAAGTTGGTCAGGATGTTCTGGATGTTCCGTCATTAGAACCACTTGTGAAAGAAGTCGCTGAAGAATGTGCCGGTTTGCCTCTTGCAATAGTCGCAATAGCTTGCAGCATGAGGAAAGTATATGCCAAGCATCAATGGCAGAATGCATTGAATGAAATGAAAGATCGTGTGAACAGTGTTGAAGGCAGAGAGAATGAGGTGTTTGAGCGACTAGAATTCAGTTATAATCGCTTGCAAGACTTAAAAATCAAGTTTTGTTTCTTGTATTGTTCATTATATCCAGAAGATTTTGACATTCCAAGGGGAGAATTGGTATATTTTTGGATTATAGAAGGGTTGGTGGATGAAATGAGGAGTAGAAAAGATCAATTTGATAGGGGTTTAACGATAGTGGATATGCTTGTAAATAACTGCCTGCTGCAAAGTTCCAGTGATAATACAAGTGTAAAGATGCATGATTTGATGAGAGATATGGCTCTCAAAATTACTAGAAAGAATCCTAGATTCATGGTGAAAGCCGGCGTGCTATTGAGAGAATTGCCAAATGATGAGGAGTGGGGGGAGGATCTAGAGAAAGTTTCCTTGATGTTTAACGAGATATCACAAATTCCATCGGGCACATCACCAAGTTGTCCTACACTTTCAACCTTGATTTTGCAGGGAAACTTCGGTCTATCAAGTGTCCCAGGCTCTTTCTTTGAGAACATGCATACTCTTAGGGTTCTTGATCTATCCAACACTGCAATTCAGAATTTGCCAAATTCCGTATCTGATTTGGAGAATCTCACTGCATTATTGCTTCGACACTGTCGCTATCTAAGAGATGTACCTTCACTCGCAAAGCTTAGGTCATTACAGGTATTGGACCTTACTGATAGCTCAATAGAAGAAGTACCTCGGGGTATGGATAGCTTGGTCAATCTCAAATGCCTGTATATGAATGACACATATGAGCTGAAAATGTTTCCAACTGGGATATTACCCAGACTCTCACATCTCCAACACCTTCGACTTAGAAGCGGATCAGAAAATGTAGCAGTAAGATGGAAGGAAGTGGAGGGCTTAAGAGAGTTGGAAGAATTCAAAGGACGGATGTATTTGCATGATTATAATAGATATATTGCATCTCGACATTACGGAGGCTTGAGCAGATATTATATCATGGTAGGTCCAGATAATCGTATGTTTCCTTTTTTTGAGTCTATGAAAACAGTAAAGTTAACACAGTGTAGTCTCTTCAGTGATTCAATTACGCTCCCACACGACATAGAGTGCCTGCAGATTGATGGATGCGACGATATGGGTAGCTGCTTATGTGATGTTCCATTGTTATGGACTAATACTGCAACATTGGAGTTAAAGGCATGCGAAATTTTTAATTGTGATAGTGTAGAGTGCATCTGGTCATCCTCATCCACCGCAGCACTAGTGCCTAAAGAAATAGAAGAGGTCCATTGCAGCCCTCTTCAGAGCCTTGAGAGATTGGTTATTTCCTGGTTGCCGAATTTCAGTGCTTTCTTTATGTGGGGAGGAATTGCACTTCCACGTGGCACCCTTTCAAACCTGAAACAGTTGCACATTAATGCATGTCCAAAACTCAAGAAGCTGTTTTCGCCTCGGTTGCTACAACATCTCCATAATCTGAAACACATTAGTATCTGCAACTGCAAGCAAATGGAGGAGGTCATAATAGCAGGCTATGAAGAAAGGACAGATGCAAATGCAAATGCAAGCAACAGTAACCATTCTTCTTCAAACAACATCAATCAGGATACAGATACGGATACGGCCGATATCACCCTTCCAATGTTGACTTCTTTGACTTTGCGTGATCTACCGGAATTGAAGAGCATCTATAGTGGAATGACGGTTTGTGATTCTATTGAAAAAATTGATTTAAGAAGATGTCCACAGTTAAAGAGGCTCCCTCTATCTCTACCCATGCTTAATGGACAACCATCTCATCCCCCTGTTCTTAGAGAAATCGTAGTAGACAGTGAAGAATGGTGGGAATCACTGGAGTGGGACCATCCTAACTCTAAGAACGTCCTTCAACCTTTCATCAAATTTCGTCCATGGTAAAAACAGGGCAAGATGTTCCATGAAATGTTTGTGCACTGGTAAAGTTCTTCCATCTTACATTCGAGAATCAACAATATATGGCATCTTTTATGTTCACCATCCTGCCCTTTTCCTCATTCATTTCTTTCATACTCCAACTTTTGAGAACTTTTAAGAGTCTGATCCTTTAGGAAGAAATATTCCAAGATGTAAATGTATTTATTTATAATGAATGTACACCGGAGCTATGATTTTTTTTTGTCCATTGTACAACTCCCCCAAAATAAGTGCTACACTTGTTTTGGCCCCAAAAAAGTAAGAAATAATTACTATGTTTTACCATTCACCACTTCTATGAGCATAAATGCAATCAAAACATTAAAAGTCACCGAACTTAAAGAATGCTCACAGAATATCACTGTCTAAATGTTACATATGTAAAAAATGAAACGAGGGTAGATCTATAGGGATCAGGGTTTAAATAAAAAAAAAATACTTAAAAATAGATTCACCAACAAATTTTCGTGTTAATTTCAAATGAAAGTTCTAGATTAGAGTTGATACGTCTAAACTAAAACAATCAAAAAAAGGTGGAAAATTTAAAACTAGTTTGATATTTACTATTGAATGGAATACCCAAAAGTGATTAAGGTCTAAAGGAAGATCATGTAAATTTATTGTTTTTTTGTAAGAATCCAGTCCCCAAAGCTTATAATAATAATAACAATAATAATAATAATAAATTCAAAAGGGCTGAAATGGGCTTTAAAAAATTCATCTCTGTTACAATCATTAGACCTATGAATTTTATTAAAAAAAACTGATATATTAGTTCGTAGCAGTTTTGGGGTCCTTCGATTTCATTATGTAACAAAAACAATCACTCTGTAAAAGCATGGCCATAATACGCGGATTAAGGAATGCATCCTCAAAGCACCATTGAAAGACTTTTCTTTTAAAGAAGTAAAAAATTATAAACAAGCACCAAAGGGGAAAAAACCCATGTGGAAGTTACTTTTGAGGTTGACATATCATGTTTTGAGACTTACAGTTGGTATGAAATGTGTACTACATATGCCACCCAAATATAGGCACCTTTTGTCAAAAAATCAGGAATTTTTAGATTTTGAAGGAAATATTTAACGCTTATTTAAATTAACAATTCCTTGATTAATAATTTAATATTTAATGTAGCTACCGTAATAAAAAAAAATTCCTGATCTTTTGTGGTACTTGGTTCACTACAAGCCATCTTAGCCATGTATTAATTCTCATTGGCGATGAGTTTGACATTGTACAACATGAATGATACATCATCCAATCACATAATGGCATCCAGATCGATCAATTTTTTTGATCAGTGGCATACAGATCGATCATATGGTGACACATGTCCTATTATTAAGGTAATTATGTCAATTCCTAATGCAAATTAGCATACGCTTTGCCTTTACTCTGGACTTGTACAGGGAATACTTTTGAGGTCAGTGGAGTTAAGAAAATCTTCTTCGAACTATACTTCCTTGAGTCGAGCCTATCTCAGGTTCTTCGGCCTAGCTCACATCTTTATAGTCTCTTGTAACTGACTTGCCCCTTGGGCAGGCACCTTATCATTTAATTACTACTCGGAGCTAGTGGTAGACTTTGTGGAGCTCTATTAGCTCGGTGCGCGACTATGAAGTGGTTCTCCTTTCTCATGCTGTGCTATAGTCCCTTTAATAGGATTTTTTGGGTTATATGACTTGGTGAATAAAATTGTGAGTTCACCAAAATTTTCTTGTCCTGGTTCCCAGTGGCTTTAGTCCTTATAGAAAAGGAGAAATCCTTCTAATGTCTTCTTGAATACATGGAGTCACCTCTGTGATTGTTGTCTAACCTATGTGCACCCATGCGTTCCCTTCAAGATAATCACACACACCAACTAATATAAATTGCAGCGTCTCACACTTTTCTCATAAGTTTACTGTACTTGGTATATGCATGGGACGTACACTCATACGACCTTTTCCATATTTTTCGAGTCAAACCTGTTCACTATTCTCTCAACCTCATTAATTGCTTCAACTATTCCCTCTACATCACCTCAGGAATGATACTCATCATACATGTACTTGCCATCTTGAAATATCTAATTGCCACTTTGCCTCTCATCAACATCTTTGACGTAAAATAGAAAGGTAAAAATGCCACGTGTATAAAATCAATAATTACCAAAATGGAGGGAAATCAGATTGCAGAATCCAATTAAATGGGGAAGCAACTGACAAAAAACGAGTTACCTACAAAGGGGTGGGGTGTTATATAATTCCATTCCAAATTTTAAGTCACTAGCCAACAAATATGTTATGCCTTAGAAATTTTAGGATCCCACAGAAAGTTTTATTACTCTCTAATGAGACACCAATGCGCCCAATCAATTGATTCAAAACAAGGATCAAAACTCATGCAGTCAAGAGTCAACTAAATAGGACATTTGCCCCACCAGTGCTTCAATATTCTTAGCAAGTTAACATGCCGCACCAAGTTCAATCAATACACCAAAAAACCAAACATTCCTTATTTAGTTGCAATTCGAGAAGAAAATTCAGAGCTAAAATTTTAAACAAATAGCCATCCTTCCCTATCACAGTCCCAAAAATGAAATTAAATATTCACAAAGTAATGCATGACTGAACAGAAGGATTAAAGAATCCACTTCAAGATCATTTCTCATCCTATATCAACAATAGAATATAACAAGGCATAATCAATTTCAAGAAAATCACATTTCAGTCGGAATCAAGTAGGGTAGTACAACTTGATTAACCAAGTAATCAAAAAATCAGAAGAGAATTAAGAAAAATCAAAGCTTCAAGAGCTCAAGATGATCAAAGTCACAAAGAGAACTAACCTCCAAGGACCGAGCTTCTTGCTCCACCCGCTTCAATTCAGCCGAAATCCGATGCTTCCCTCGCGTATCAGACGTGGCCGCCACCGATCGATCTTGCTGGTTCACTTCCGAGTTCACCGATTGCATCCTCTCTGCATACACAAACTCAAAAGCCCATGTGTATATATGCGCAACACTAAGAAATCACACAAACAAGTCCATTATAGATTAGCGAAAGAGTAACTGGTGAATTTTATAGCCGCCCTCTGAGTGAGTACAGTAGCAACTAGCAAAGTCGTCTTCATGAGCTGAATAATAAAAGCCGGAGAGAAAGGCTTGTTACTTTCTTAGTTTTTAAAATTATATTTTAATTTTATTATAATGATAAAATGTTATACTTTCACATTTTTAATTCACTTATTCTTATTTATAATGACCATTTCTAATCATCATTTTTAATCAAAATAATGTCTTACATTAATGACATTGTTTTATATATAATGTTATATATATATATATAGTATTAAAATTAACATTATCATAATATAACATGAGAAATAATATATTATTGAAATTATTAATTTCTAGTCATACCAATTTTTGCCGTTAAAAATTCATACGAATTGGGCATTGGAGTAGCTCTAAGCTAACCCGTCAGAGCGAGTAGGGGCTAAAAAAATCTCTTTATTATTAAAAATTGTTATCGTCAGTTATAAAAGTCAAACTTTGATATTTATATATATATATGTATATGTACTTATTACATGCTTGCCTAATGAGTACGTACTAATCATATTATAAAAATCTTACTTCACAACTAATCATAGTGGTATATTTTGTCTGTTTTACTATTTAAAAATTGCCATTCTTTTCTCATTTTCTACCTTGTGGCTCCTTGGTTTTCAAATTTTTTTGATTAAGAATAATATTATTTTAAATTCAAGGTTATATACGATAAAATCTTAAAACTATTACATGACTAAGGAGCTAGAAACAAAATTGTGATAAATAAAAACTCAACTTATAGTAAAATTGCACTTTAAAAATCACACTTCTAATTCTGTGTAACTTCACTTTTAAATTTTTATTTGTGTTGTGTTTGTATTTGTAAAAAATATATTTGATCATTCGGCCAAATTTTCAAAACTATTTTATATATTAATTTTGTTTTTCAAAACGTACAAAATTGTGATTGTTAGAAAGAAATATCTACTTAATTGACATCGTTTAAAATGTGATGCTTAAATTTCTTGCGGTCATAAATAAATTGGTAGTATTAGTTTTCTCATCAAAATCACAAATAGCTGTCCTTGTATATTGATAATGTGGAACATATATATTTGATTATTTTTGCTTTGGTAATTGCTAAAGCCATAAACCAATTGGAAACACTTCTAAAAACAAAGAACTCTCTCACTTCAACCTATAAATACCATCCTCTCACCATCTCCTCCCTGTACAAAGAGAGTTTCCCACCTAACCCAACCCAACCCAACCCAACCCAACTCAAACCAAACTTCCATAGTTGCTCCTTCATTATCTTCAAAACCCAAGAAGGCAAATCATGGGCGTCATCACCTTTGTTGACAAACAAATTTGTCCAGTCATTCCAGCAAAGATATTCAAAGCCACGATCCTTGACTATCAAAACTTGATTCCCAAACTCATGCCACAGGCTATCAAAAGCTTTGAAATCATTCAAGGCGGAGGGCCGGTAGCATCAAGCAGATAAACTTTGCTGAAGGCTAGATTTCACTAAACTCTTATATTAATGGAGTATATTATTACAAAAATTTTCATATACCTTCAATATATTTTATCATCTCCAAATGTTAGGTACCTATAAGTGAGATATATTTGGATTTAGCCTTATGTTTTTACTTTTCCCAGTTTTCATTGGTCGAAAAAAACATAAAGTTACTTGGTTTGCGCCCCGTGAGTCTTAAATTATTTAATAGTTATTGATTAAGTGTAAATATAAGACTCTACACATGTCCAAAGGTTAGGTACTCTTTTATGAAATGTGTTTTGATTTAATCTTAAAAAAATGTTAACGTCAGTCGCGAGTATAGAAACCCGTAATCTGATTAGCACGTGCATTAGATGCGCTAATATCATGCACACGTCAATCAAATTGCGAGTGATAATTACTAGCAACTGACTGTAATATTCTTCTTTAACCTTATATTTTCTATTCTCTCAATTTTTCATTGGTTAGAAAAAAATTATCTTGTAAAACATAAACGATAATTATATGTCTCATCTTTATAACCTACATGTGACATTAAACATAACATTTATTGTAATGTCGATGTGACAAATGCCATGTAAATGTCAAATTGAATAAACTGTAAAGATAAGTTAAGAAGGTGTAAAGTATATAATAATTCAAACATACATATAAATGTGACACGGATTGTCTTCATGCATGCAGGTCGCAATTTCAAATATATGAAACATTACATTGAGGAGCTTAATGAAGAAACATACATGTAAAAATACACTTTGATTGAAGGAGATGCATTGATGGATAAGCTTGAAAAAATATCTTTTGAAGTCAAGTTAGAGGCATCACCTTATGGTGGTACAATCTCTCTAAGATGAGGAGCAATTATTACACTAAGGGTGATTTTATGCCCACAAAAGAGGAGATTAAGGCTGGTAAAGAAAAAGTCTGGGGAATGTACAAGGTTGATGAAGCCTACCTGCTCCAGAACCCTAATGCCTATTTTTAATGCATGCTATTATTTTCTAAAACCCAAATTAAAAACCAATGCTATTTGGTTTTTTAAACAAGAAAGCTTTTGCTTTTATCTGGCTATGGTTGCCTATGGTTTGACAGTAAAATTCTCCGTTTCCTTTATGTTATTTGTGGGTTGATTGTCATTTTTCTTCTTAGTTAATGTAAACACTAGTTTTCCTTTGTTATGTGAAGCTTGGCTTATGACCTTAGATGAGATGAGCATTATCTTGAATACCCGGTCAAATGACATTATTGAAAGTTTATGAAAGTCAACTACTCAGTAGCCAAATAGGATTATGCATTAATTTGAAATATTCTAAACATGTTATGATTAATTTGTTAGTTTTTGGCTACGACTTAAGCTGCTTGTTTGTTATTTGAAGGTAAAATAATAATAAAATTGATGATCTAAGCTTGTTGATTGGTAATAAATATCGAAAAATCTCTAAAACTAATTATAATATATATTGAAATTAATTCATCAGAACATATCCATGAGTTAAATGATGGTTTTCTTATCGAGTTAATTTTTTTTTTTTTTAAGAAAGTGCTATCAAGAAAAATTCTTAATCTTCTCTTTAATTTGTTGTGAGGTATGTTAAATTTCATTGTTGAGGCATTCAATTTAACAAATTAACAAATTTAGGATTCGCACGTTTGAGTATATTAAGAATTAGTGCAGAATTTAGATTCAAAATTTATTGAGAAGATGGGGTCAAAGCCTTCGTAAGAGTTATTTAGAAAGATAATTCAATTTTTGTAATTAAAAAAGATAAATTATTTCTAATTACAAATTCATTGCCACGTTGACAATTGATAGTCTATATTTTAAAGTTAGTAATTAGTACTCCATCCGTCCTATTTTAAGAGTCTTTTATCACTATTCATTTTAAGAGTTTCATTTAAAAAGTTAACGTACTTTTAAGTTATAAATTTTTAAAACTATCCTTTATTGCACCTAATATGAACATGATTTACAATTAAATAAAAGCAATATGAAAAATTTAAATAGTTTCAAAATAATAAAACAATACTTCCAAAAAAATTAGAATGCCCAAAAGAGATTATCATTTTGGGACGGATGAAGTAATATTTTATAAATGTTTAGTATTATTAAATTTAAAATACTAATTTCATTATTTTAAGTTAATAATTAGCTTGAATGTTTTATATTATCATATTAGAATTATTAATATTAATTTTATTGAAATTACTGATGTCCAGTATCAATCACCTACTAATTTTTTATCATATGAATTGCTTTTTATTTATTTGTAAATGCCTTTTTTTAGTAAATAAGTTTTTTGTTTTATTTTTGTAGTTAATATAAATTATGTGTTTCAAATTAAAAAAATAATGATAATTCTAATTTTGAATTGCATAGAAATTCGATGTGGTAACGATTAATTGGTGGAGCATCTTGGAGAGGTGGATATGCTTGTAAATAACTGCCTGCTGCAAAGTTCCAGTGATAATACAAGTGTAAAGATGCATGATTTGATGAGAGATTTGGCTCTCAAAATTACTAGAAAGAATCCTAGATTCATGGTGAAAGCCGGCATGCTATTGAGAGAATTGCCAAATGAGGATGAGTGGGGGGAGGATCTAGAGAAAGTTTCCTTGATGTTTAACCACATACCACAAATTCCATCGGGCACATCACCAAGTTGTCCTACACTTTCAACCTTGATTTTGCGGGGGAACTATGTTCTAGCAAGTGTCCCAAGCTCTTTCTTTGAGAACATGCATACTCTTAGGGTTCTTGATCTATCCAACACTTTAATTGAGAATTTGCCAAATTCCGTATCTGATTTGGAGAATCTCACTGCATTATTGCTTGGACAGTGTCACTATCTAATATATGTACCTTCACTCGCAAAGCTTAGGTCATTACAGGTATTAGACCTTAGTCATTCTGGAATTTCTAAAGTACCTCAGGGTATGGATAGCTTGGTCAATCTCAAATGCCTGTATATGGATCACTCAAATAAGCTGGAAATGTTTCCAAGTGGGATGTTACCTAGACTCTCGCATCTCCAACACCTCAGACTTAGAAGCGGATCAGAAAATGTAGCAGTAAGATCGGAGGAAGTGGAGGGCTTAAGAGAGTTGGAATAATTTGAAGGACGGATTTATTTGCACGATTATAATAGATATGTCGCATCTCGGCATTATGGAGGCTTGAGCAGATATTATATCATCGTAGGTGGTTCAGGGAGTCGTACGTTTTATGTTGCTAAATGTATGAAAATAGTAATGTTAACAAAGTGTAATCTCATCAGTGATCCAATTACGCTCCCACACGGCATAGAGTGCCTGCAGATTGATGGATGCGACGACATGGGTAGCTGCTTATGTGATGTTCCATTGTTATGGACTAATACTGCAATATTGGAGTAAAAGGAATGCGGAATTTTTAGTTGTGGTAGTGTAGAGTGCATCTGGTCATCCTCATCCACCGCAGCACTAGTGACTAAAGAAATAGAAGAGGTCCATTGCAGCCCCCTTCAGAGCCTTGAGATATTGCGTATCTACAGTTTGCCGAATTTCAGTGCGCTCTTTATGTGTGGTGGAATTGCACTTCCACATGGCACCCTTTTAAACCTGAAACAGTTGGACATTTATGATTGTCCAAAGCTCAAGAAGCTGTTTTCACCTCGGTTGCTACAACATTTCCATAATCTGAAACTCATTTGTATCTGGTACTGCAAGCAAATGGAGGAGGTCATAACAGCAGACGATGAAGAAAGGACGGATGCAAATGCAAGCAAGAGTAACCATTCTTCTTCAAACATCAATCAGGATAAGGATACGGCCGATATCACCCTTCCAGTGTTGACTTCTTTGACTTTGTGTGATCTACGGGAATTGAAGAGCATCTATAGTGGAATGATGGTTTGTGATTCTATTGAAAAAATTTATTTAACAAGATGTCCACAGTTAAAAAGGCTCCCTCTATCTCTACCCATGCTTAATGGACAACCATCTCATCCCCCTGTTCTTAGAGAAATCTTTGTACACACTGAAGAATGGGGGGAATCACTGGAGTGGGACCATCCTAACTCTAAGAACGTCCTTCAACCTTTCGTCAAATTTCGTCAATGATAAAAACAGGGCAAGATGTTCCATAAAATGTTTGTGCACTGGTAAAGTTCTTCCATTTTACATTTGAGAATCAATGATATATGGCATCTTTTATGTTCACCATCCTGCTCTTTTCCTCTTTCATTTCTTTCAGACTCCAACTTTTGAGAAGTTTTAGAGTCTGATCCTTTAGGAAGAAATCCAAGATATATGTCACTTGTCAGTACCGTTTGTGTTTCTCATAGAAAAAGAAAAGGGTCATTTCTCTTATATGTTCTTAATAATGAATCAGACGGTTTTCCTTCATGATAACGCTATACTGTTTTAACAAATAATTTTATTTATATTTCAGGTAGGACATGACCAAAGGGATGCTGAATGAAACAACTCCCATCTGCAAAGCAACACAAATGCTGAAGTGTTAAATCCTTGAATTAATCAATATTCTTCCTTCCTTTAATGAATGAGGAGGAGAAATTCAAACCGGGTTTATTCCATGTAATATTTTAAGTTGTACTTCCTTTTAGCAAATTATTGATGTTTATTTAAAAATTATTAGAATACTTAAAATCATATTTAGTCAACATAATTATAAACCCTATATACAACATAAGACTTTATTGAATTGAATAGATTACATATTATTGCTTGTATGCAGTATAATCACATCTTCCAATATTTTTTGAAGCTCTAAAATATTGTCTTATTTTTGTGGTTTTTTGCTAGCAAATTTAGAACGGGCAATACTTAGTTCCAAACTTGGTTGTTGGAAGAACTTCCTCCTACCCGAGTATATGTTTTAACCACAATCTGCCAAACATGCGACGCACATGTTCTTTTTGATTTATTTAATTTTTTTGTTAAAACTTAATAGTCAGATGATATACATGTGAGTGCATACCGTGACCCATTAAAATTATGACACATACATGAGTAAGAGGAGGTTCTTCCTACCTAATTTGAAGCCAAGTGTTGCCCGCTTAGAATTGTTCAATTTCTAAGAATTTGTTCAATACTTATTACCAGGATATTCACAAATACTCATAAATGTATTTGCAAGTCACTTGTACAAATAGAAGAAACATCATATGTGTAATCATTAAAGTGTGTAGTTATTATTCAAATATTTTTAAAAAATCACTGTTGATCATAATATTAATTTATCTGAATGTGCTTTTAAATTAAATTTTGATGAGTAAAATAAATATTTATTCATTATATATTTAAAGTTATATCCTAGACTTGGACATCTAGCTGTGTAAACCTATTATGGAATTTGCCTATATATAAGCATAGATACATTATTAATTTAAATATTAATGTAGAATTTCCTAGCTATGTTCATTTGATTTCATGTTGTAGTTTGTACCATTACCAAGCTATCTCAGCTTGGAGGAGATTAATTTGATTCCCCTGTTCTTCAACAGGGACCCTAATTAAGATTTAAGTATTGTGTGAGTTTCATACAAACTCTAAAATCCTAGTCGCATTCTCACACATTACCACCAGACACCTTTTTTTTTCCTCCCCTCCCCTTTTTTATTCTTCAAAGAAAGTGAGAGAAACAGTGATGATTATCTACTCCTCTCATTCAGTCATTTACATTCTAAATACAGCTTATCATTACACTAATCACAATTCATCTTCTGAACCATGCACCATAAGAACTCTTAACTGCTTTGGACCATTTCTTGTACCTACGGAATGACTAGTTTTTTACATGCATTACATTTAGTTGTCATTGCAATCCAGATATTTTTGGTGATTTTTAGCACAGTAACAGTGTAGTGGGATGATTTTGCTCTGTTTTGTTGATGCTTCTTGGTGATGCTCTGTTCTCCATTTGGCCTGTTAATGGCTCCTCCTAGTGATCTCCAGTTTGTTGGGTTGAGGAATGTTTCATGTCCCACCATTTTCATCTCGCTTCTCTCACAAGGGGTCAGACCCATTGGAATGAAAGGGGTGGGACATGAAACTGTATTCGGGTTGGGTTTGTTTAGTTATTGTTGTCGTCGGTTTTTTTTTTTTGGACTCGACATGTACAAATTAGTTTTCTTGGTAAACATCAACATTCCTATTTCATCATTTGTGTACTTTAATTTGTAATACCTTGCAATATTTTCAAAATTCTCAATCCGTTATTAATAAAACTACTAATCTATAATTTTTTTTTCTTCAGATTTGGACATGATTATGGGAATGACTTTGTTTACTTGTTGATAGTTGGACATGTTTGTGGTCTTTGGATCTTTGAGATTTAGATCTATTTTTTCCTTAAATGTAGACATTTTAATTTTGAGACAATGGCATGTAATGTTGACATAATTTGACTATATTTTTGAAATACTTTGTTAAATTTTTATTACCTTGGAATGGAATGACATATAAGTTTTTGGTTATTGCAATTATATTGTTTTGGGATGGAATGAAGTATATGATTGTGTTTGATAGAAGGAGCATCAATATGACAGTTCTTGAAATTTTAGCTGGATTTTTCATAAATAAAATGTATATTAGAAATCCAAAATATAATTTAAAAAAATAATATTAGACCTTCATCAACGCCTCACAGCGTGGCAAACAGGCAGGGCAGATTTGTGAAACGTACATTATTGGCAACGCAATGCCATATTATTAATGACGCTTGAGCATGTCACAACTAAGGTATTATTTGGGATGCTGTTTCACTTCCAACCATAAGCTCTAGCAATGCTTTACTTCTACTTTAACAATGCTTGTGGCTTTGCTAATAATTACTATCAGCAACATTTGATCAACATCTCGCAAAATAGGTTTAGCCTTTGGGACACTCTAGTGACTCGTGTAGGCGTCACTAAAAAGAATTAGCAACGCGGTCAATGATATTAGTGACGCCTTGGGGCGTCACTAATATTGAGAATTTTTGTAGTGGGCTATGCAAAAGACGTATATTAATTCTCTCAAATTAAGCCAAACTCATAACAAATGGTTCCATCTAATTGCATGAAATTTTCCTTTTGTGTCATATTTCATTTTCTTTATAAAAAATAAAATGAAGAGGCTTTTAAAATTTGTAAAAAATTACACCTAGTGCATTGCTTCCATTTGCTATTATAGATATAGTTAGAGGGGTTACATACGATATTTCAATGCCCTAATTGTCATTCTTTCTCATTTAGCTATTTTTAACTTCTTTAATAGTTCTTATATTTGGATGGATAATGTATGTGTTTGTATATAGCATAGAAGGAATAATAGGGAAAGAAGTATTTACTAAACACAAATCTTACAAATAGATGAATGATTGAAAAAAAAAAACAAAGAAAGAGACTGAATCATTCTCAATTGCAGGTCTAGGCTCGCATGTATATACATATACATATACAATTCATGTGCACAAAACATGTTAAAATCTTACAATTGAGGATGTTGTCTCCATTGAGGTCAAACATGTATGGCCTTACCGTCCATAATGTCATGGACTCAAAGTTGACTCAGCATTCCTCCAATGATTTCGCTTTGGGAACGATTACTTCCCATGTAAACTGGTCCAAGGCAATGGAGGGGGATGGTAGTATCAAGCAGATCAACTTCGCCGAAGGCTAGATTTCACTATAACTCTTACCTTGTTGAAGTATATGATTACCAAAATTTTCATATTTTTTTGGGGAAGTTTAGTCAATTATTACAATCGATGGTACTAAATCCCAATTAACCCCACCTCCCTTTGCCTCCACATGAACTTGAACTATGCTAAATAATGCCACCAGGCACTACTCACTTCGATCATAGCTATTCAATATATTATCTTAATATATGTGACATGGGTTGTCTTCATGCATGCAGGTAGCAAATTCAAATATATGAAACACTACATTGACGAGCTTAATAAAGAGACACGCATATAAATACACTTTGATTGAAGGAGATGCACTGATGGATAAACTTGAAAAAATATCATTTGAGGTCAAGTTAGAGGCATCAACTGATGGTGGTACAATCTCAAAGATGACTAGCAAGTATTACACCAAGGGTGATTTTGGTACCCACGGAAGAGGAAATTAAAGTTGGCAAGGAAAAAGTCTCGGGAATGTATAAGGTTGTTGAAGCCTAACTCCTGCAGAATCGGGATGCATATGTTTAATGCATGCTCTTATTTTCTAAAACCAATGTTATTTGGTTTTTCAAATATGTGCTGTGACAATAATAAAGCTTTTGCTTTTATTTAGCCATGGTTTGACAAAAAAATCTCCTTTTTTCCTCGTATCATTGCTGGTTGATGTAAACAGTGCTTTTCCTTTTGTTATGTGATGCTTGGTTTAAGAGGTTAGATGAGATTGAGCATTATTTTGAATATCTTGTCAAACTATATTATTGAAAAATCTGTGGTAGCCAAGCTTTTACACTTCACTTAGATTGAGGAATTTGGAAAGAAAGAAGAAGAAAGAAGAAAGAGGGGAAGGTTATTTTGTGTTTGGTTTAAAATTAGAAAAGAAAAGGAAGGGAGAGGAAGGGAGATGGAGATGGAAGAGAATGAGAGAGCCTTTAATGAATTTTTTATAATACCAATTCTAACCTTAAAATTATAAAGAAAAAAAATAAAAGAAACACTTCTATCTCAGAACATAATAGTGAAAAAGTATATAATAATTTCCTTTCCTTTCTTTCTTCTATTGTTCCCAAGTAAGATAAGAGGATTGCACTCTCATTTTCTTCATTTGTTATCTAAACATGAAGAAAGAATTACACTCTCCTCTCTCTCATAACTAATGTTATCCTCTTTTGTATCTCACTTTAGAAGAAAGATTAGGTGTTGCAAAGGAAAATTCTTTATTGATATTTAGGGTCACTCCATAGTTAAATTAGTCCCTAAACTTTCAGCGGCAGATGGTTTAAGGGACTTAACTTTTAGAGGCATATGGTTCAAGGGACTTCTCTAGTAGTAATTTCCAACTTAAATAGACAAGTTTGAACCTTTGAATTTTATAAAGCTTCTTAACTCCGTTCTCATGTGATGTAGAACGGGTTATTTCTGGATTCAGATGCATTGTGAAAATTGGGTTGAAAATACCTATTATGAATTTCAAAATTCATGCTGATTAAAATTCACTATTTTCTTGTGACCTTGGCCATATTTTAGATAAATTTCATTCTTGAAACCTAGGAAACACGAACATGGAACATAAATATGACGCGGACATGGATGCGTTATTGTTTAAAAAAATAAGATACGATTCGTTGGGACATGTTTGATTTTTTTTATTTTATCATAAAATTAAACCCTAACATTTTTTTTGATAAGTATAAAACCTAACATATTACAATCAAATTGACATAAAAATTCACAAATCACCACAATATTTCTAAGATATTCTTTAGGATAAGTATTAATTACATTAAAAAGCACCTAATAAATCAACAAAAAACAATTATTTCCAATAATATCTGGCAGCTAACATTATTGTTTTCTTTTGCAATAATAAATAAATAAATAAAAATTGGGGAAGGAGACTCACAGTGGCACTAAGTGGGAGTAAGGAGCACTGGGAGGAGACTCACAACTTTAGCTTACCTTAATTTCTCCCTTTTTCTGAAATTAAAAAAAAAAAACAGAGGGCATATAGTATTGTTCTCTGCAATTTTCCCTTGCCGTACAAAAATAGGAAATAAAAAAATTTGGGGACTGGAACAGGGAGTCTTCTGGAACAGAGGGAAGAATAGGAGGAGAAGAAGAAGAAAATAATAGGAGGAGAAGAAGAAAAGAAGGGAAGAAAAGACCAAAAAAAAAAAGAAGCGTGGACAAGGGTTCCGGGACAGTGCAGTGAACAGAGAAGAAGAAATGAAAGGAAGAAAAGAAAAAAAATGCTTGGACAAGGGTTTCTGAACAGGGCAGTGAACAGACAAAAGAAAAGAATAGGAGAAGAAGAAAAGAAAAGAAGAAGATGGAGGAGGAGAATAAAATAAGAAAAGAAAAAACAAAAAAGGAGGGAGCACAGGGGCACAGGGGCACAGAATGTTGGGCTGAACAGAGAAAAGAAAGAGGAGGAGGAGAAGAAAAGAAAAGAAGAGGAGGAAGAGAAGAAAAGAAAAAAAATAAAACTCAGCACATGGACTGGAGAATAAAGAGGAGGAGAAGAAAAGAAGAAGAGACAGAGAAGAAGATAGAAAGGAAGAAAAGAAGAAGAAGAGAAGACACATACCTGGCGCTCGGATGAACGGAGATGCAGTGGTGAGCGGCGATTATAGGTTCAATCGGCGATGCTGGAGATGCAGTGCGTCTCGCTTATTTATTATTATTATTTTTTCCTCCCTTGCTTTGATAGTGCAAACAAGGGGCAGACTTAAAACGAAAACAAGAGTATTAATAAAAATTATAATCCTCCACATGTTTTTAAAATAACGTATATAACTCCACAAATTTTTAAAATATTTACACATAATCTCAAAAACTGTCCGGAATGTGTCCCGGACATCCTCGGAGCATGTACAGTGTCTGACTTTCATATATAAAAAAAAAAAAAAAAACTCTTTTTTAACATACTAGTTTCAGAATACATGTGTTTTGCACATAAAAAATTTGTCAAACAAAAAAATTTATTTATTTTTATCTTAAACAGTATTTTATAAGAAAAATGTTTTGTATACTGATTTAATTATCAAATAATATGTCAATGATATTTTTAAAATTAATGAATGTGTTTTATCTTTTTATTTAAATTTTAAAAAAAATTATGATGAATAATGTCATCTAATAAATTATTTTAATAAATTAATTAGGTGTACTTACCATTACTTATTTTATAATACTATTTAATGAAACAAGTATTGGCTTCAAAATGCATACATGCTCACACAAACATATTTATGTATATCTGCATCTACCTACCTACCTACATACATACATACATATATATATATATATATATATATTCCTATCGCTACTATTTCCCTAATAATTTGCAATTTTGTGTGATAATATAATAATATATTCATTTTAACTTTAATTTATATTTTAAAAAAAATTAGAAGAAAATTTTGAACTAATGCACAACAATTTAAATTGGGGAAAGAGAAAAAAAAATAAGATGGTATTTTTTATTTTATTTTTTTATATTAATACCAATATCTAAAGTTTTGTACTTCTTTGTAATCCATATATGTCTTATCAGTAATATTCTAGCATATTAAAGATTTTAGGTACAACTATTCACACCTTGTTATACATTTGTACTTCAAAAAATATTATTTTAATAGTTAAAAGTGTACTTTTTGAACGTTGTATAAAATAAGAAAAGATAAAATTAAAAATAAATACATTCATGAAATAATAGGAATATTATAGGAAATAAATAAGGGAAAATCAGTGAAAGTGTTATGGTCATATACAATACAACAAAGACCAATAAATATACCAGTAAAAAAAAGCGACATAGTTAATATTGAGAGTCATGCTAGGGGCAAAGAAAACCAAAATTAACTTTAATAAAAGTACTTAAAAAAGACACGATATTGTGTGGTTAAATTGAAAAAATTAATAGTCTTAAATAGAGTAATGATGAGACATAATTCATATATCCAACTCTAAAATATTAGAATAAGATTTTATTAAATTAAGTAGAGTATAATGATGAAAAACGAGAACTAAGTCCAATATTTATTTATTTAAAGTAACATCACTGCAATATTATATTCTAATTATTATTATTATTATTTTAAAAAAATTATTAAGTATTAATAAAATTATTAATTACTTGCTTAAGCTACCCTTGTTATAAACTATTAAGTAAAGTATTTATACAATATATTGACTATACGTGTTTAAATTATTAAAATACCTATCTTAATTTTTATTTTTTTTGATCAAATAAAATACTTACCTTAAGAATTATTTAAAAAATATTATAGTATTTTAAGTCTATTAATTACTAAAAATTATTAATAATTTTTATGTATTTAACATTGATCCACTTTTTTCTCTACTATCTGGTCAACAAATTATTTTTAATTTTTTTGTTTATTTTATTTTATGCAATTCTTGCTCTTTTAGAATTCTAAAATTTAGGAAAAAACTTAAATTTATTTTATTTTACACACTTCTTAATTTTTTAGAATTCTAGAAGGGAATTTTCTTTTGAAAATATAACAGTCTTTTCATCCGTTCTTTTTCTCTAGTTCTATATTATCACATCTGAATGTTACTTTTTAGTTTTGAATATTTTTTATATTATACAATCGTTGTTGTTTTAGCTTTTTTCTTTCAAATTGTTTTTTTAATTTTGTTTTACAGAATTTTTAGTCTTTTATAATTCTAAAGTCTGAGACATAAACTATATAGAGATTACTTTTTTAATCTATTTTATATTATATATAGATTACATGTTATTTACGGATTTTATTTAATTTTTTTTTTTACCAATGTAATGTTTTCTTTTTCTACCCTATTAACTTATTTTTCTTTACTTTTATAATATTATGTCACAAATTGTATTTTAAATTAACAATCTGTTTTATTATATACATATTTTTGCTCTTTTAACATTTTGGAACTTATAAGCAAATTTTTAATATTTTTGGGGTCCAGCATCTTATATAGATATATGTAACATGTTTGTTTATAAATAATGTTGCCCACTTTTGTTTTAGCTATCACCCAATTATTTTTCTGTTAATTTATTTTATTTTACATACTTCTTAGTGTTTTAGGATTCTAAAAGAGAATTTATTATTTTTTTGGAAATATAATAGTCTTTTCCTAGAATATGGATCCATTTTTTCTCTACTTTTATATTATAATGTCACAATTAATTTTTATTTTTAATCTATTTTATTTTATACAATTTTTGTTTCAGAATTCTGAAACTAAAAGAGTAAATTTTTTGATATTTTTTATATGCACTTCTTAGTCTTTTAGGATTCCAAAAGAGACCCTTTTTTAAAAAAAATATAATGATCTTTTCTCTATTTCTTTATTATCATGTCACAAGTTTATTTATTTTTTGTCTATTTTAATTTATAGAATTCTTGCTCTTTTAGAATTCTAATTTTTTGGGATCCACTACCTTATTTTATGATGGCTTTACTATTTATTCTATTTATACCATCGAAATGCCACAGCCAAAGGTGCAAGAGATTGAACTCACAAATTATTTTAAATTTTTTAATATATTTTATTTTATTTTTTTGAGACCACCACCTTATATAGATATATGTAATATTTACTTCTTTTATTGATCGACCAATTATTTTACCAATGTTTTAATATATTTTATTATACACGCTTCTTAGTCTCTTAAGATTCTAGAGGAGAATTTTCTCTTCTTTGGGCAAATATAATTGTTTTTCCAATAATATTGATCTACTTTTTCCTCTACTTCTATATTATCATGTCACATAACCATTTTTAGTTTTTTTAATCTGTTTTATTTTATACATTACTTCTCTTTAAGGATTCTAAAGTTAATTTGAGAAAAAATTTAATATTTTTTTGGACGACCACCATATATAAATATATGTATGTTTATGACCTTACCCACCTTTTTCTGCTTCACCATTTTTTTTAATTTATTTATTTTACACATGTTTGGATTAAAAAAAAATGAAATTTACAGTTGTGCATTCTGCTACACCACATAAAACCTTTACGTGCTTACCAACTTCAAAGTACTTGCAAACTGCATTTATATAAACAGAAGCAGTGCTCTGCAATAATAAATTAAACCAAATTAAATAAAACAGGTTATATGATACAAATGATCTATGAAAACTTGTTCTTAATGTTAGAATAGAATTATTTTAAAAATAAATAAATAAATAAATAAATTCAATGTGTTTTACCTTCAGGCCAATTGCGGTGGGTCTGACATGGATGGTGTCTTCCTCAAGTCTTTCAATCCGTCCCTTCAAATTTTTGAGATCCTCCTTCACAACAATAACTTGATCACCCATCAAAAAATGCACTTTCTTTCCGCTTGCAAACAAAGGTGACAAACTAGTAGCTATATCTCCAACTCTATTCCTGCCTCGTCGCTGAAATTTCTCGAATTCATCAAAACTTGGTTGTGTGTTTTGCGTGCTTATTGATTTCATCGATACAACTTTATACAAGAAACCTTCGGTGAACCTCGTGCCATTTATGCTCTCAAAATATTCACCAGTGAGAGGATCTCGTTTACGCTCTACATGGATATGCATTTTTCTAAATCAAAAGCACAAAACAATACAGTTAACAAAGTTGCATTGCAAGAACATAAGAGTAGCTAGCAATTATGTTTTCAGTATAAATGATACAATCATACAAGCAAGGCTACCTGGCTTCATCAACATTCATAAAATGTGGAGGAGGTACAAATGCCTTCTTCTGTGGAACTTCTCTCCCATCCTGAAACAGGAAAATTCAATTGCAATTGCAATTACATTCCTTGTTAGAATTGTATTAATCCAAAATAAGATTTATCGAAACCCCAAAAAAAAAAAAATAGCGACAGTCTCACAATGAGACCGTCCTATTGTACCTTTTCAGTTAATAGTACGGTCAAACCCTTTTACAAGCAAGAATCTAATTAACAAGTTATGAATATATACCAATTTATTTGCCAGGGCTTGTAAATCAATCTGTGGGATTAGTTTCACAATAACTCTCTGCCGCACAGTATCAACAACATGCACAACCTATAAAAAGAAGCTCGAAAGTTAGATAAGAAAATCTACAAGTAGTATTGGAATAAAACTTTATTGAGCTGAGTTGAGTTTGGTCATGCAAAAAACAAAAATGAAATAAAAAGGAGTTTGACTGTACTTTTGCAAGGTCCCCTTTGTATGTCCCAGTCTTCATTCTGACCCAAGTATCCTTGGAAAGATCAACTGTTTTGCTTTCCACTGAAAGGGTGTTGATCATTTCTTTGATTGGAACCAGCATTACTTTATTTGAAAATAAACTGCGCATACCCTTGCAAGACTGAAGCAGAATCAAAATGGAAATAAATCAGGTTATAAATACATATACATCAATTATATATTGCACTACTCCTAATTGAGTTGAGCAAAATACAAATGTATGATGCATCATCAGTTACCACATACCTTCCTCACATGGGCTTCTTTGTCTGCTTCAATGTATATGTAGTTTTTGAGATGATCAAGGGCCATAGCTGATCTAATTTGCAATTTAGATCCTTTATCAGTATACTTCTGCATTAGGCAAACAGCTGCCACCCGCTCACGACCAGTCAAGCATCTAACCATCCACAACTTTGGGTCCTAACGGATGGCAAAAGAGCTCACTGTTCTACATCTGTTGTCTCCTTATCATATTCTATGTGACTTGACCTGGCATATCTTGCACGAATGCTTCTCTCAAGAGCTTCAACATCTTCTTGATAATCCTCCCGTGGCAGCAGCGAGCGACGATGCTTCCTTCTAGCATCATCTTCATCTGGTAAATCAACTCCACCATCCACTATGAAGTCTGTATGTTCAGGCATTCAACCCATCAGCAATGACAGTGAATGCCAAGTATACAGAGCAAAATGGAATACATAAGATCCAACTGGATCACCCATGATGCAGACTACAAGCAGCAGTATCATAACAACATATTCATATGGAATAGAACCACAAGTTTGTTTTATTAAAAAAAAAAAAAAAAGAACCACAAATTTGTTTCAAATACTGAAGATGGACCAGGAGTTGATAACACACACCACGTCTAATAGCAAATGATGAAGAGGCTCAAACTCAAATTAAGTCAATAGAGATATGTGCAGAGTTATAGACTGGTTCACATTTAGTTATCTAAGACAAGGCAACATAATGAATCTGTGATTGTGCCTATCATCTTTAACATTTGAGGCATCTTCTGATATATAGAACATATTGGGTAGGAAGGCATTAATTTGATTCATTTCATCAGGCAGATAAATAACATGGAAGATTGCGAAATGACAAGGACAGATCTACATGGTCAGATAAGACTATCTTGGTAATGAGTAATGACCTTGGGCAAGATTCATGCATTTAATATTCTCAAACGTACTGGTGGAATTTCATATATATATATATATACATACATACTGAGTTCTTTGTTTGGTTCAACAGGTAAAGAAGAGGAGGGGGAATATAAGTGTCATTTTCATTGAAAGTGATTAGAAAAGTAAATAATTTACATAAATTGGAATGAAAAATAGAGTGGTATGTACCAACAAGCTCTAGCTTGGTTGGTACCTCCTCCCCCTCCCCATATATGAGGTTGAGAGTTCAAGTCCCTTCAAGGGGCAAAGTGTGTATGATTTACCACAGAGAGAGAGAGAGAGAGAGAGAGAGAGAGAAAGTGGTATGTCAACATCGTCTCCATGAAAGTGGCGTCTCGAAAACACAAAAGGAAGCCACTTTCACCATTTTAAAGAAGGATAAAATCATTATTTATACCAACAACGAAAAAAAGGATAAAATCATTACAGACCTTTGTGTGGCAAAAATAACAACAACATGGGTTTTCCAAAGCCAGTGTCAAGGATTACAATTTCTGAAACACCATAGATGAACAAAGTGACAATGTGCTAGATTTAAATGATCAAAAACCATTGGCTGAATATGTTAATCTCATTACCATCCTGATGTCATTCTTCTACATGGTAGTAGAGGCTTTAATCATATACTTCACTAAAAAAAATTAACAATAATGTTATAGTTTTCCACTGTCATGTGCTGCAAATTCAAATAATTTTATGACAGATAATATTACTCTTAATTTTAAGCATTTACAGTGAGGTGTGTTTTTGATAAGTTTGAACTGTACAGTAAAATCATTTTAATAAATACCACAATAATATATACAATTTAAAACTGGCATAGTAACAACAAAATATAAACCCTAATTAATTAATTACTCAATTCAATTCAATGTAAAAAAAATTCTGTTAACATACAAGAAAAATAAAATGCAGGCTTTTGCTGCTTCTAATATTTAATTACATGGATAATTTATAGATAACTAATTTTCAACCACAAAATGCTTAGGGGCTAACCTGCAATTCCCGTCCGCGGTGGATGACATATTCAGTATTGGGACCATACAATCTAACAGTCATATTTACAATGTTTCCATTCTCTTCCTTTACAGATACCTTCAGTACTGCAGGGATGAATTATGAACTAATGCTCAGACTATATCTGAAGAAGTAAATTTAGTTAAGAATGGCAAGCAACCACTAATGTGTTTTGATATGAAAATTTTAACAAAGATATTGTAATTTTATAGAACTATAAGGGTGACACGAGATATGCGTGTGTTACTCTTGCATTTCAATCTACTATTTAGTAAGGCCAAAATTGCTGCCATAACAGAACTGTCTGCAAGACAAACTGGGGAGTTGGCTTAAACCTATACAATAGATTTAGTTTGGTTTGGCAGCTAGAAAATGCAACCTAGTGAATAAACAATCTGATATATGACAAACCAAATACGCACACAGATTTGTGATGCCACCCGAAATAGTCTCAGCAGAGAAATTTGAATCGTCCAATTTCGCCCATTTCTTGAACAAATCCTTACAAAGCTCTCTGTTCATAAGAATTTAACTCCATAACTAATCAATAAAAAATGTAAGACCTCAAATTCAATTTCGTTTCCTTTTCATCAATTTCTCCGTACCCAAAAAATCCTAAAAAATTAAAAATACATCAAACAAAAGTAATGGAACCACCCTAAGCTACGTATATTCATTGAGAACCTAAGCTAAGAGATTCAAATCGAAGTGTGTATATACATAAACTATATATGAATATATGTATATAGAAAGAGAGAGTGAGGTGAAACGAACATGATACGCGGAGTCATTCCGGGAAGAGAGAGCGAGTGGTCGACGTTGAGAGATGAGGAATGAATTTCTGAGCTTCTGCTTTCGCGAGCATCCTCCGCAACTTCCATGGCGTTCCAGATCTTCACCACCCCCATTTTTTTCTCTCTGTCTCTGCTCCTCTCTCTCTCTCTCTACAAAAATTTATTAGGTATTCACGTAATAGAAAGGGAAGCAACTGCCGGTTTGTACTGAAGAGAAGAAATTTTGCGTCACTGTTGGTATGTATTGAATAAAAAATGACAGAGTGAGTCATCTAATTTTAAATGAGAGATGTATCAGTTAAATTATTATTTAATAAAAATATTTTAATAAACTTAATAAAAATGTAAAATACTTTTAAAGAAAATATTATAAGTATATTCATATATTTATAGTTAATATAAATATAAATATAGATTTGACATATATTTGGAATGTGTTTGAGTATATTAGTGTCCGATATTAATTTATGATCTAAAATAAAATGTTCGTGATTTATTATTTGAGATTTTTTAAAAAAATATAAAAAAAAGTACTATTTTTTAACATGTTTGATATGTATTTGGAATGTGTTTTCAACTTAGCAAATTTTTTATTTATTTGAAATGTATTGATTTTGTTATAAGTTTTAGGTAGAAAAAAAAATGTCCACCAAACCTCATGTATAATACCTAGAAGGCCGATAGTGTATGCACAGGAATTGTAGATATGATCCTTATTTATTATTAGGCTCAGTTTTGGCTTTTAAAAATTGAAATTGAGTGTGTTTGAGTTTGCCAAAAGATAATACAAGAAGATTACTTAAAGCTATTACAAATTAATCTCTCTTTAACTTAAATTATCCTCTCAGGAATCACATTATCTCAATTATATAAACATCACCTTCATCTCTTGCAGGCAGCTTTATCCAACCACAGAACAACTATTTCTGATATGAGTAATTAGTACATTAGACAGCCAAATAATCCCATTTTATATTTTTGTTTTTATGTTTCCGCATAATTTTAGTTTTATATGCTTACTGCTATTCAGATCCAAAATTTTGTGTTTTTACCTTTCTACAATTAAGTATTATGAGGCCATAGATATTATTGTAGAACCAAGTGGGTTGGAGATTTTTTCCTTCTCTGCCTCTCTGTCTCTCTCTGAATGTCTTAGCAATCTGTCTTGTATGTGAAATATATTAATGGCTCACCTTAGCCAATAACAGTACTGCTGCTTTTGATATGAACAATAAATATTTTAAACAGCTAAATGACTCTCATTTTATTTTATTCTTTTTCACATAATTTTAGTATGTAGATTTACTGCTATTCAGATCCATAATTTTGTCCTGTGCATTTGTACAACAAAGAACATTGAGAGGCCATATTTTTCTAGGAACCAACTGGGGATTTCATCTCTCTGTCTGTCTTGGCAATCAGTCCTATATGTGGAATTAAATAATGGTTCATCTAAGATAAATTCTATTGTTTCTGGAAAAATGATGTCCCTAACGAAAAGTTATTTAGTAGGATGGTCATTTCGCATGGGTCACAAAGTCTTATCACTTTCTGAAATTATTGGAAAATGGCATTTTTTTTTTTAAATTTCAAAAAAGTGATAGTATGTGAGGGACAAAATGATCGACTCGTTGGATAATTCTCCTTTCTAACATAACTAAGACTTGCTATTTCTGAAAACATGCAAACTGGACAAGGAGTAGAATATATAGATATGGGTATTTGCCTTGGAACTTTCACAGGATATGGGACAAGTGGAAACAATTTCAAAAGCAAGGAACTCTCTAGCTTCAGCCTATAAGTACTCTCCTCCTACAATCTCATTTCTTCGAAGAAATCTCCTACTCACCCGAGCTTACTTGTAGCTCCCTAATAATCTTCAAGACTCTTAGAACTTAGAAGAGATCATGGCTGTTACTACTTTTACTGATACACACACTTCCCCTATCCCTCCAGCAAGGATATTCAAGGCCACAATCCTTGATTCTCACAACTTGATTCCAAAACTCATGCCACAGGCTATTAAAAGCATTGAATTCATCCGAGGAGATGGAGGAGCTGGAAGCATCCGGCAGATCAACTTTACTCAAGGCTAGAGCCTAAAATTATATATAATGATCAAATTTCACATGTGATCAGTATATTATCATGTAAAGCAGAAATTTGACATGGGGTTTTTTCTTGCAGGTAAGGATTTCAGTTATATGAAGCACCGCATTGACGAGCTCAATGAAGAGACGTACACATACAAATACACTTTGATTGAAGGCGACGCCTTGATGGACAAGCTTGAAAAAATATCTTTTGAGATGAAGTTAGAGGCATCCCCCAATGGTGGTACAATATCTAAAATGAAAAGCAAGTATTACACAAAGGGTGATTTTGTGCTGACAGAAGATGATATTAAGGAAGGCAAGGAAAAGTCTTGGGAATGTACAAGGTTGTGGAAGCCTTCCTCCTGCAGAACCCTGATGCCTATGCTTAGTGTTTTTTATGTTCCATGGTCTCCCAAGTCTATTGTGTTACAGTGTGGCTTTTGCTTTTGCCTGGCAATAATTTGATTGTCAATAACCATCTTCCTTGTTTGTGATTCCGGGTTGATTGTCATTTTTCTTCCTAATGAAAGCACCTAGAGTCTACCTTTGTTACAAAACATAAAGAAATCATAAAGTTTGGCTTATGACTTTGAATGACATGAACATATTTATAATTGTAGCTTCAATTCATATTAGCAAAATCATGGTGCAGGTATGAATAATTTGCATGCAAACCTAGCAAAATCATGGTGCCGCCATAAATTTTGTGATATGCATCAGGCAGAAGTAATTAATTTGAACTATCAGATGTTGAGAATATGATAATATCCAAAGTAACACATGAAAAGAATGAGTGTTGCAAGTTTAGCAGAAAGATTTGCATAAAAGTAAGTATTCCTGTTGATCATCATAACAAAAAAAAAAAAATGCAGTCTTTCACTACTTGTTACACTTCCATCAGAATCAACAATATCCAAGTCTCAATCTAGATTTTATGTCACACATACATTCTTGGTACTCTGCTTTGCACCTTAACTTGCCACCCTAATGCTGAAATTTCAGCGTGTCAACTAATATATGTTCCCAAAAAGGGATGAATACAACAGGGTGAATAGTTCTATGGATGTTTGAATAGCGTAGAGCTGGCTGACAAGCAGCCCTTTTCTTTGTAATTTATATCTGTGTTCATTTCACCTAATGATACCAATATCTCTTCTTGCCTTATATGTAGCTAAATTCTTTGTGCACAATGTTTCCCACTTCACATTAACAAGGCAAAGATTAAAAAAACTAAACAAAGCCATGGTTTTTGGCAGGCATTAAGTAGGTGGATTCTTATTATAATGAGCCGTTTCACTTGCTTGACCAAGATACCTCTAATTATTAATAGTCCAATTCACATGAAGTATGTGAACTGAAATAATCATAAGCATGGTGGTTATGCACTCCACGATGCCAGACAATACAAATACACTTTGTTATCAGTTCTTTGGTATATATGATGACATTATATGTGTGTGTGCGTGATTTTTTTTTTTCTTTTTTTGGTGGGGGCGTTCTCTTTTGACCTATGATAAGGATTGGATTTCTAAACCATTCCCCATTCTCTCACATGCCATGCCTAAATCGCATAAAATATGTGACAAAGCCCTTTCCATAATCACTTTTGCCCTTTTTCTCACATGCCACTTTTGCCCAACTGATTATCCATAATTACTTTCTCATAATCTGTAAGCAACCCCAAAATGGGCACTGTAAGACCAACTTGGATGCTTTGAACATCAACCAACATGTATGTCTAACAAAAAGGCCTAGATTGAGATTTAGATGTTAAAAGTACTGGGAGAAATGTTACAGATGATGAAAAATATATTGTGTTTAAACAACGTTATTCATCCTTTTTCACTTGATGATAATACTCATGTATTACTTTTGATATCTCATGAATTGTTTTTGATAATTATCATAATTGGACTTCTACAGTTTTTTGTTTGTCTTTATAGCTACCAACAATCTTAGATTGCCAACATTCTATTAGTTAGCCTGCTAGTTTTCACACCAGGTGCAATACACATGCCTTCTGTCTGGTATTTTTAAGATATAGCTTGACAAGAACAAAAAGAATAACCATATAATCCAAAATCATAAGACAACCTTTCATTAACAAAAGGAGGACCAGTGTTTACATTATTTAGGAAGAAAAACAACAAAAATACCCAGGAGGAAAGGAGAACAATATTGTCAAATCAAAGGCAATCATTGCCAGACACAAAAGCCGAAACCTTATTGTTATACAACAGAGTGCCGATTACATAACTTTGTTTTAGAAAATAAGAGCACTAAACATAGACATCAGGGTTCTGGAGAAGGTAGGCATCAACAACCTTGTACATTCCCAGGGCTTTTTCCATGCCAGCCTTTATCTCCTCTTCTGTGAGCACAAAATCACCCTTAGTATAAAACTTGGTTGTCATCTTAGAAATCGTACCACCATCCGGTGATGCCTCTAACTTGACCTCAAAAGATATTTTCTCAAACTTGTCCATCAATGCATCACCTTCGATCAAAGTGTATTTGTATGTGTATGTCTCTTCATTGAGCTCATCAATCTGGTGCTTGGTAAAATTGAAATTGCTCCCTGCATGAAAACAAACCATGTCACATTTATGTTCTATAAGATAGTATATTGACCAGATATGAAAATTTGGTAATCATATATATAGTCCTATAAGGTGAATTAGTGAGCTAGCCTCCGGCAAAGTTGATCTGCTCGATGCTGCCAGCCCCACCATCTCCTTGGATTAATTCAACGCTTTTAATAGCCTGTGGCATGAGTTTGGGAATCAAGTTACGAGAGTCAAGGATTGAGGCCTTGAATAATCTTGCCGGAGGAATTGGGGAAGTTTTCTCATCAACAAAGGTGATGACGCCCATGATTTCCCTTGAGTTTTGAAGATAACGAGGGAGCAATTGAGGAAACTGTGTTTAGTTTTGCTGGGAAGCTCTGTGAATAGGAGGAGATGGTGAGAGGGTGGTATTTATAGGTTGAAGCAAAGATATCCCTTGGCAAGGATATTCATTGTTTTTAGTATTTTCTTCACTCTGTTTATGCCTTGAGCAAATTCCAATACAAGAAGATTCAGCTTCTTGTCCAGTTTTGCATGTCATCAATCATAGTTAGTATGTCCAAAAAAAAAATAATAATAATTTTAATTGTAATTAGCGACATCATGTTTTCAGAAGTAATAAAATCATTATTGGGCAAATATGCGCTTTGTGAACCAAGTGTTTTGAAGCATTCTGTCTTGTATATGAATTATAATAATGGTTCACCTAAGAAAAACTCTGTTTTTTTTTTGGGGAAAATGATGCCTCTTTGTCACATAATGCGGCTTGCTAGGACAAAACAGGACAAGGAAAGGAATGTGTTTGGAAATTAGACTTGGTAATCTCTCAAGGCATGAATCATCACTTGAAAAAAAAACTAAAGAACTCTGGCACATTATAAATATCAGCCTCCCATTATCTCCCCCTATCCAAGGAAAGCTCGTCACCCAACCCAAGCTCATCTTGCTGACTGCTCCCTAATTATATTATATTATGGGTGTAATCACTTTTAATGACGAGCAAAGCTCCCCTATCCCCCCAGCAAGAATATTTAAGGCCACAATTCTTGACTCTCACAACTTGATTCCCAAACTCATGCCACAGGCCATTAAGAGCATTGAAATTATCCAAGGTGATGGAGGAGCTGGAAGCATTAAACAGATCAACTTCACTGGAGGTTAGACCACTTTAAACACTAAAAATTTAATTTGTCCCACATATAACGAATTTTCTGATTCTTCAATACAAACAAGTAGTTCCACATACGTTTATTATCATAAACCTCACTACCTTTGTGTCTAAGAGTGAGAAAGTCGGTTATATATAGCAGCGCTCTATATTATATCTTATTGAACATAGATGTGAAATGGGTGTTTTCCTTGCTGCAGCTAACAATTTCGGTTATATGAAGCACCACATTGATGAGCTCAATGAAGAGACACACACATACAAATACACTTTGGTTGAAGGTGATGCATTGACAGACAAGTTTGAAAAAATATCTTTTGAGGTCAAGTTAGAGGGATCATCTGATGGTGGAACCATCTCTAAGATGACAAGCAAGTATTACACCAAAGGTGATTTTGTGCCCACGGACGAAGAGATTAAGGCTGGCAAGGAAAAAGCCTTGGGAATGTACAAGGTTGTTGAAGCCTACCTCCTGCAGAACACTGCTGTCTATACTTAATGCATGCTTTTATTTTCTAAATCAATGCTGTTTGGTTTTTTAAAATCTGTACTGTAACAATAAAGTCTTTGCTTTTGTCCGGCTATGGTTAATTTGACAAGAATATTCTCTTTTCCCTTATTTCATTGCGGGTTGATGTCAACTGTTTGTATATCAATATATGCTTCAGTTTGAAAATGATTTATGTTAGAAGGAAGAGTTTCATATGTGAGTTTTCTCTTTTTGTTTTTTGTTTTCTTTTATGTATCGTTGGTTATAAATTGAACCAAATCCTTTATGAACATGGTGGGGTGACTACTAACTTTGGTTTCCTAAAAACTTGAACAATAACAAACAAATTACCTCAAGGCGGCGTCAATGTTGTGTTAGGCTATCACAAAGGTCGGTTGAGTGAATATATATTGTGATATCCCACATTGTCCGGTGATTAAGATCTTAAGGTGCATGAGTTTGAATCTTTATTATATAATGTGTTTTGCCAATTAGGCCAGAGGCACAACGGAAATGTGATATCATTACAGAGATATTTTTATGGCACTTAAGACATTTTTTTATGGCAATTCGAGTGAAAAATTTATCTCCTAAAATAGGCATTAGAGAAAATATTGGTGTTGATTTGTTCAGGCCAGAGAGAGAGGCAGAGATTTATTGGTAACTAATTCCTTCTATCAATATTCGTATCATCTACAATAACTTTTCTATGAGAAATAGAGAATTTTTTTGTAATTTTATTGATTTCTAAAAACATGATGACAGTAAAGCCATTACTGATTTGTCCAACAGTGAACATTAGGGTGCAGCCACGAAGATTTACAGTTAGTGATTGGCAGAGCATTCAGTTGAGGCTTTGGCCACTTCTTCTACATAAGACACTGAAGCATAGATATGGATTAACGTAGGCATGGCATCATGAGAAGAAGGGGGTTGGTTTAAAAGTTCAATCCTTACTGTATTTCTTAAAAAAAATTAAATACTTAGCCATAATATCTATAATAAAATTGAGAACAACTCCATCTGAAATAATAGTTTACAATCTAAGATTCTTATGATCATTTTGGTTCTGATATTTCAACGGAAGACTGTCTTGGTTAAACAAGTGAAAGGGCCTATGGAATGAGAGTCGATCTAAATGCCAGCCAAACAAATGTTTTATTGTTAGTTTAGTTTGATCACTTCTTAAAATGCTAAAATGAAATGGGAAATATTGTGTCAAATATATATATAGCTAGGTTTTAGGCAAGGTAAGATGCTGGTACTTTTTTTGTGTGGTGATACGAACAAAGTATGCATCACAAGGAAATGGCTACTTGATGGTTTTCAGCTGTTCAAACCTCATCAGGAGAATTATTGATCATTTTAAACCTATGTATCCATTCATCTACAGAAGCATCTATTGGATTGACAATGGAATTTTAGGATCATAGTGTGGCAAGTTAAATTGTAGAGCAGGGGCCAACTGTTACCCTCTTCTATATTATCTGTATGGATTTTGATTGTTATTGAGGTCCCAATAGTCAAAAATTGAAGCTTTGGAGCTTTGGAAAGTTAAACAACTTGGATAAGTGCCAAGTACTAATTAACAAAGTTTTCATAACAAAGAGAGAATATGCATTTTCTTTACATATGAAGAAGAATGACAATCAACCCTCAATCGCATAAGGTAAAGCCGATTATTGGCAAACCAAAGGCAACTATAGCCAGACAAAAGCAGAAGCCTTATTGTTACACAACATACTTTGAGAAAAGGAATAGTGTTGGCTTGAAAAATATGAGCATTAAACATAGGCATCAGGGTTCTGCAGGAGATAGGCTTCAACAACCTTGTACATTCCCAAGACTTTTTCTTTGCCCGCTTTAATCTCCTCTTCTGTGAGCACAAAATCATCCTTGGTATAATACTTGCTCGTCATCTTAGAGATGGTACCACCATTAGGTGACGCCTCTAACTTGACCTCAAAAGATATTTTTTCGAACTTATCCATCAAGGCTTCACCTTCAATTAAAGTATAAGTGTATGTGTATGTCTTTTCATTGAGCTCGTCAATGCGGTGCTTCATATAACTGAAACTCCCACCTGCAGGGAAAACACCCATGTCACATTTATTTTCAATAAGTTATTGTATACATACAACATGAAAGTTGGTGTTTGCAGTGATCCAGCCTTCAGCAAAGTTGATTTGCTTAATGCTTCCAGGCCCTCCATCTCCTTGGATGATTTCGATGCTCTTAATAGCCTGTGGCATGAGTTTGGGAATCAAGTTGTGAGAGTCAAGGATTGTGGCCTTGAATATCCTTGCCGGAAGGATTGGGGATGTGCTATTGTCAGTGAAAGTGGTGACACCCATGATTTGTCTTGAGTACTGAATATAATTAAGACGGCAATTACTAAAATGGGCTTGAGCGGGATGAGACTTCTTTTTGAATTGAGGGAGATGGTGAAAGGATGGTATTTATAGGTTGAAGTCAGGGTGTTCTTGTTTCTGAAATTATTTCCAATCTACTGCAAATATATTCCCCTCCTTATCTAGTTTGCATGTCAATATGCATGAGTTACAGCAGCCTATATTACATTACAAAGTGCATCATTTTCTCAGTAATGGAATTACTCAGCTGAACCATTAGATTCCTTAATTAGGACCAAGTCCTGAGACCATCAGATAGAGACAATATGGGGGGGATAAAAAAATAAACACCCTCTTCTTTCCTAGCAAGATTGGATAAAAGTATTAAACATCCAATTTGTTCCCAGGATATAGCCTTAAAATACTCATTTTAAAAGTGCAAGCAGGACAAAATTTTGGATCTGTCAATAGCATCAAGCTTGTATTTACTAAACTTATTCTTGAACATGAAAAATAAAGTTAATCACATAATTAATAATGGCCAGATACAATTTCAATGACCATTTCTGTAGTTGTTTTCTTACGAAACAAAATGGAACTAACTTAAATTTATTGAATAGAGAACTAACTAACCTCTCTTTGAACAAAATTATCCCTAGAAAAGGGGATAAAAAATATCAACAACTATACAAGCATCAGTTTCTTTTCTCATGGAAACTTTAGCCAATCACAAATATACTTTTACTTTTAACTATGAATGATATATAACTACATTATTTGATAAAAAAAAAGGATATCTGCATTTGTAAATTAAATGCACCTCATTTTAATTTGTTCTTTTCATGCATGTTTTGGCATGATCTCAGTATATATTTAAAATGCTATTCAGATCCATAATATTGTCCTTTACATTTGTAGAATGGAGTGTTTTAGGGCCATATTCATGTGGGAACCAAATGGGTGTCCTCTGTGTGTGATTGTCTTACCAGCCTCTTGTATATGGAATATAATAATGGTTCATCTTAGATAAATTGTCTTTTTTGGGAAAATTGTCACGACCCCAAATCCGGCCCACGCGGATTAGCGGTTCGTGATCGGCCACCGAGGCCTTTTTGCCAATGATCATAATTCTCATTAATCAAACGCAGCGGAATAAATTTTTCTTTTTCTATTGCGGAAGCGCTAATTAATACACAAGTCAACATCAGTCATTTATTTCTACATTCCATAGCAATTACAAAAGTACATGATGTAATTTTTCCCCAGCCTGTTGATTTCATATTCAATATACAGTCCAAAGTTTCCAAAAGTAACTACATCATGACTAGCAAAATCCTATTACAAAAAGGGTCCATAGCTTTACCAACTTTCAACTAGTTTGACTGAACCTGCTATTTCTTATCCGATATCATCACCTGAAATAGGATAAAAATATCCTATGAGCTCAACAGCTCGTGAGTATCACAGCTCGTAAGCATTCCATAACATACCAGGGGTTTCAAACTACTATGTAATTTAATATAAAAATGTCAATGATCAGATATCATATGTTATCTTAATTTATTGTACAGGATAACGGTATCAATATTCAATTCCAATATATCTTAATTCAAAGATAATGGTAAATCGATAATCAATAATATAATTCAATAAATCAAAATCACAGTTCAATATCATGGTTCAATTCCCAAATTCATAGTTCAATAATTCAATAAATCAAAATCACAGTTCAATATCATGGTTCAATTCCCAAATTCATAGTTCAATAATTCGGATTCATGGTTCAATAACCCAAATTCATAGTTCAATAAATAATAGTTCAATATCTCAATTTCATAGTTCAATAATTCAGATTCATGGTTCAATAGCCCAAATTCATAGTTCGATTTTCAATATTCATATTCAAATCATATATTCTACTTCTATGGTCAGCAAATTAGAACCTCGCTGACTGAGATCGATAGGCTAGCTAGTTCGATATGCCGTATCAACACCGGCTCACCACAATATACCTTGTGGGATGGGTTCGATAAATCACAACCTATTCGATAGTGACCAATCATAGAAGAGTGTTCTATTCAAAGCATCAAAATCATATCCAAATCATATCTAAAATCAATAATCATCAATAGCAGTTCAATTATTTCAAATCAAGGTTCTTTATTTGACATTTAGTTCAAACAGTTCAAACATTTGTAAGAATATCGTAAAACATTTGAGTATCTTTCGAACACATTTTCTGAAGTCAAAGAAGACAATATAGTTGTCAATAGATCATTCAAAACGTACACAGTATAGTTCGATAGATCATAAAAGAGTTCAATATTATATTTATAATGAAAGTTTCTACCTCAATATGGTATGAAACACTCACCTGAATTCCAAAGACTTAACTCCAAAATCCTTCCTTCGAAGTTTCCTAAAATCACATTTCAAAGTCCGGTCACATTCCATAATATTATTCTGATTTAAATATAATTAATTCTTTTTTCCTATTTTAATTACATTTCTTGGGTAGCTTCTTTAAGTTTTAAATTTTGATTTATATTACCTTATATATTTACGTGTCATATTTTTTTGTACCTTATTTCATAATACGGACCTCACCATTGAGTCCGGAACGTCGAAGAAAGTCAATTTGGACTCCCTCTGACTTCCATTTGGTTTTAGGAACATTAAGGGTAATTTGGTAATTTACACTCTAACGTGTCTTATTTTTTTTGGAGTTTCGTCTCGTGAAACGGACTTTACCGTTGAGTCCAGAAGGCCTAAGATAATAAATTTACACTATTTATTTGTTTAATTTGGACATCGGAAACTATTTAAATATTTGTTTATTTATTTATTTAAATTTCTTTATTATATAATATATTTATACTTTACCCACTTTTATTTATAAACATTAGCGTGGCACAGTGGTGAGTGTGCCCCTTTCCATGTCACGGCTTCCAGGTTCGAAACCTAACAGCCGCAACTTCTTCCAATTTTTTTCTTAATTAAATTGAATCAATTTATGAAGAAGCCCAAACGGTGCAGCCCAACAGCAGCCTGTCACTGCGCCCAACCCCAGCCTAGTCGTGACCCAGCCCAAGGTCAGCCCACTTTCCTTCTTCTTCCCCACGCAATTCCGGTTGTCTTCTCCGGCCATCTCGCCGGCACCGGTCACCGGAAAAACGCGGCAGCCCTCATTTTTCTTCATTTTGACATCCAAATTTTTTTGATTTTTTGAACCAACTCAATCCTAATAACTTCTACAACTCATCTAAATTGGTTTTAGTTTGATTTTCTACGGTTTTCCTCGACACCCAGATCGTTTTTCCGGTCATGCACCGGTAAAGAATAATCGGCCATAAAACGGCCATTTCTCAACCGTTTCAATTGATTCAACTTGCGTTGAACTCCCAGAGGAAAGATCTACTGATTCCTATCCTCAAAATTGAGATTAATCTAACGTACAAAAACCTGCCATTGTTGACCGAAGCTAACAGTTCCTGTTTTCCTGATTTCTCTTTATGTTTTTGATTTCTAACAGTTCCTACTAATTCAAAACTAAAGCTACAATAACATAGAGATAATTTAAAGCAAACCCAAACGTAACCAGTTACCTGTTCTTAGCAGAATTTTGTTTTCCAATTTCCTTCAAAACTCAGCTCCTTCTCTCTCTCTCTCTCTCTCTCTCTCTCTCTCTTTTTCTCTCTCTATTTATCCAAATCACTCGACCGACCTTGAGTCGGTGGCCTTGCTACCTGGTATTTGGAGAACACTACACATATACACACTTGAACACATGGCTGCTGCATGCAGCCACTCACAGAAACCTCACACGCACACTAACACCTGGTATCTACACGTTGCACCTCTGCTACTTCTCATTTCTTTGCTTTAATTATATATATATATATATATTTATTTCTTTATACTATTATTATTATTATATTTATTATTATTTTATTTCTTTAATTTATTACAAGTTTATATGCCATGGCCCGGGTTTACTAGGTCGGGTATCGGCTAACTCGGGTCGGTCCCACCTGACTCGGGTCGGGGTATTACAAAAATGATGCCCCCCTTGTAACATAATGTGGCCTGCTGCAACTAATGACATGCAAAGCAGACAAAAAGCTGAATATATTTGTTTAATTGACTTGGTAATTGCTCACGGTGATGCAGCTATATTTGGCTCGTCATGGAATCGTCCGTCACTGTGTACCTGAAAAAGGGATGACATATATAAAAAGTCACCGGGAAAGGTTCCGGTGGTAACCTCTCCGATGGTTAAGTTAATATTTTTTTCTAGATCAAAGGTTTGGCTCTTTAATCAAAATATAATTTAGATGCAGATCCCATCTTGCTTACCTTCTTCACGGAATTTATAGCAGGAGAGGCGGTTAGTTTTCTGACAAGCGGTGGATACCCTTGTTCACACTAACTTTCAAAGTTCACGGCTCCCTTTACAGGTGTTCCTGTAGAATTAGTTTTCAAACCTGTACTCCATTTTGGCAGGGCTTAGGCTTACCGCCTGTCAGGCTATATTAATAAAATCATGAGCCTTCCATCATTCTTTTTGTCTCTTCTTTATTCTATCGTTCCGAGATCGGTATACCCTGTCCGAGTTAATATGAATAAATAGAACTATCTTTTTGGCACGTGTTTAAGTCACCTGATGTAAATAGAACTTTTTATGACGTATCACATGGTATGATAGAGTTGGAAACAATTTCAAAAACAGAGAATTTGTCACTGCAGCAAATAAATATCATGCCCTAAGCTTCCCTCAACCCAAGCCCATCTTACTCATTGCTTTCTAATTATATTTAGAACGTAAAGCATATCATGGGTGTAATCACTTTTACTGATGACCAAACTTCCCCCATCTCTCCAGCTAGGATATTCAAGGCCACAATCCTCGACTCTCACAACTTGATTCCCAAACTCATGCCACAGGCTATTAAGAGCATTGAAATCATCCAAGGAGATGGAGGGCCTGGAAGCATTAAGCAAATCAACTTTGCTGAAGGTTTAGCTCACTACGAACTCCAACTTTTATGTTGTCTGTAAACTATATAACTTAATGAAAATAAATGTGACATGGGTGTTTTCCTTGCAGGTGGCAATTTCAATTATATGAAGCACCGCATTGACGAGCTCAACGAAAAGACTTACACGTACACTTACACTTTAATTGAAGGTGATGCCTTGATGGACAAGCTCGAAAAAATATGTTTTGAGGTCAAGTTAGAGAGGTCGCCAAATGGTGGTACCGTCTCTAAGATGACAAGCAAGTATTATACCAAGGATGATTTTGTGCTCACAGAAGAGGAGATTAAAGCTGGTAAAGATAAAGTTTTGGGAATGTACAAAGTTGTCGAAGCCTATCTGTTGCAGAACCCTGATGCCTATGTTTAATGCTCCTATTTTCCAAGCCAACAGCTATTTGTTTTCTCAAAGTACGTTGTGTAACAATAAGGCTTCTGCTTTTGTCTGGCTATAGTTGCCTTTGTTTTGCCAATAATCTCTTTTTCCTTACGTGATTGAGGGTTGAGTGCCATTTTTCTTCATATATAAAAAAAATGCTTGCTCTTTATTTGTTTTTTTTTTTATATATATATATATATATAAAAGAATATTAGCGTCTTACTTTGCCTAAAACCTAACTATACATTTACATTTTATTTTTTATTTTTTTAATTAAAAATAAATAATTACTTAAATATTCAAACGAGCATAAACATAAATAAAAATTATGATTAAGACACGTATAAGAGATTTTTACTTAATTTATCATGAAATATTTTTTTTAAATATAATTTTACAAATAAAATTTATTCAAAAATATAAATTATTCATCAACCTTAATACATTATATTTGAGTTCATAAATATTTGACAAATAAAAAATAATACAGTAATTTACAAATTTTACTGATTTGTACCCATGAGTGGATCCAACCTTATTAGTGCATGCCACGTTAACGGCTGATGAATTGCCATGTGCCCACTAACTTTCTCAATACGTAATTATTGCTACGTGTCAATTAACCCATTGTTTTATTTTTAAAAAGAAAAAGAAAAGCAGGTAAATCCTTTAAAACTGGACCAATACTTTCCTTGAGTCTTAAGAAATTCTCTCCCTTTCCCGAAAGAAAAATTGAGAACTTCACGTTCACGAGTTTCTCACACTAACTTCGAAGTTTTCAAATCCACCGCCACACACTCTCTCTCTCTCGGTGCTGAGCAACATCAAATGGCCTCGCATTTCGGTATTTACACACGCGGCACTCCACGCGCCGCCGTCCTCCCCCCGCACAAAGCCAAACAGTCACTTCTATTCTTTATAGAACCACTGGAACAAGCGAAATTAAGCGACAGAAGCAGAGGCAGAATAGTACAGAGCTCGAGAATTAGGGTTTCTAATGGCGGAGACTCGTATTACGATATGTGGAAGAAGGCGGTGGATCGCGAGAGAAAGGCAATAGAGTTTCGGAAAATCGTCGAGAATTCGGATGGAACTGAAGATGATGGTGGCGGTGATGGTGAGATGGAAGAAGAGAGTCCGGAGGTGTTGGAAAGGAAGAGCAGTGAGTTTCAGAAGCTTCTGGAAATTTCTCCGGAGGAGAGAGACAGAATTCAGAGAATGCAGGTGATTGATCGGGCTGCGGCCGCTATTGCGGCTGCCCGTTCACTACTCAAGGAGAGTTCGTCGCCATCAAAGGCAGTCTCCAGTGATTTGGGGCTTCTGGGAACTGACATTTCTGCGGCTGAGGGTGCTGGAGGGTTACAGGCACAGCAAGGAGGTACTCGAGCGTTGTTCTTTTGTTTCATTCTAAGATTTCTTTGAATTTTTTTATTGCATTGATTTGATGACTTTTTAATTTCGTCATGCAGTGATGCATCGTTATTTTCTTGCTAGGGCTAACTGGGCTATATTTTGGGGATAAATACTTCTGATTCTGTAATTTTTTGGGGGGGGTTAAATGAAGTTCCTAATAATGTGTGATTATATTTTTTGAGGTGATAATGCTAGAACAGCAAGCAATGCTGATATTGAAATTTGAATGGCTCTATTGCTTTTTGCATACCATTTGTTGTTAAAATCTGTACTACTATTAGCGCTGTTGTTGGCTGGACTTACTCAATAATGGTCCCATTCAAGGTAGTGATACAGGGCAAACAAAATTATGCATAATACACTAGAGCAATTCAGTTTTCATGGGACATTGCCACATGCCCTTAATCAGTAGTATAATTTTCAGTAAAGCTTATCTCGTTACTGTGTCTGTGTGAATGTACATTATGGATCTTGCTTTGGGTCGTTATTTGAGCTGTTGGCATTTTTCTAGATGATTTGACTACAAGGATAATGGAAATTAAATGTTTCTTTTTTGGTGGAATGTTATATATCGTAATTTTCACTTATAAAATCCTAAGTCTAATGTAATGATAGCTTTATTCACTTTTTGCATTCTTTCCTTTTGGTGCTTGTTGTCACAGTTTATTTTATTTTTTCAATTGGCACAGTTATTGTCTCATCAAATGGCCAATCCTCCGGGAAAGTGATTTCTGCATTGGTGATTTTTTTTCATAGTAATTCTTGTCACTACGTTTAACTTTGTCATATTTGTTTCTTAGTTTGAAATTTGTTATCTGACCGAAGTGACTGCTGGAAGTTCTTATCATCTTGTGTTTTGCTTGAATTTATTAATTGTTGAGATGAGTTCCAAGATTAATATCTGAATTTATTCTTCCTTAAGAATGCTTATTCCTGTAATAGTAAATTCAAAGCAAGTCTCTTCTGACTTATGTACCAAGTGTATAATACTGTCATTTTGAATTAATATGTGGTTTCAGTTTTTCGATGTGTTTATTTCAGCCTCTCTCATATTTTCATAAGATTTATATCTGACCAGGAACACAGGATGGGAGCTTGTTTGTGTCTCAGTCCATAACAACAGGAACACCAGGTCCAAATTTTTGGTCCTGGACACCTCCTCCTGACAGTGGTAGAAGTTCTGATGATGAAAGTAACCTGAAGTCAAATAGAGAAATTTCTCTGTATCCTGCTAAAACTAACCCAGTGATGGCGAAAGAACGTTCTGAAGATTTTGTCTCAATCCCGTTTGAGAGTAAACTTTTTGAAAACAAGCACAACCCTCCCCTTCCACCTCTTCAGTCTCTGATGGAGGTTGAAAAGGTGGAAGTTTCTACAACACCATACGTGGAAGAGAAACGTGAACTTGGTGTTCTATTTTCAGCACATGCAGCAGAAGCAGCTCATGCCCTTGATAACGTGGATGAAGAATCATCCAAAGGAGTTAATCCAGATGGATCAAGATGGTGGAAGGAAACAGGAATTGAACGAAGACCTGATGGCATCATTTGCAGGTGGACACTAACCAGGGGAGTCAGTGCTGACAAAGCCATTGAGTGGGAAGAGAAGTATTGGGAGGCTGCCAACCAATTTGACTACAAGGAACTTGGTTCAGAGAAATCAGGACGTGATGCTGCAGGAAGTGTCTGGCGTGAATTTTGGAAAGAATCAATGAGGCAGGTCAGTGCGAATTGCATATTTGAATGTATGTGTATGTCTTTGTTTCATATATCATGATTGTTGTTTAAGTTTAGCACTAGCAATTTTATATTTTATTTTTAAGTCAGAGTCCCAGTTTGCATAGGAGATATAAAGCAACCTATATATTTATTCCTTCTAATTAAATAAAGCTCAGGTCAATTATTTTTTCCTGAAATTTTTAACGCTTTTGGGATTGTGTAATATAATTTTGACCCTAGATGTGATGTGTAAGGAGTTCTGAGAGTGGTTCATAGATTCTTATCATTCGTCTCTTTTCTTTAGTTTTTGTTCCTTTATGCTTGCAGCAAGACCTTGTTAACTACTCTTTTCAATCTCAAAAATCACACTTTGAAAAGCTCGATTTTTCCTCAGTTAAATCTTTAACACCCCGCATAACCAAATAACCAATGGTTTTCTTCTCAGTGACTGTTCACTGCACTAGAACACCCCCATATCAGCCATCATTTTGCCTGGCTTTGTAACTTTAAACCATTCCTTACCTGATAAGCCTTTTCCATAACTCTTAATTCCTCAAAAAGTAGTTGTCTAGAAATTTGAAGAGCCTTCAAAATCTAGTCCCCACAAAGCTATTCTTTTTAGCACCCATTAAAATCCTTAATGTACAATCTTTTAGTAACTGAAGCCCACCAAATAGTCAATTATTGGCAAAACTGTCATAACTTATTTTTAAAAAGGGTCCTACATCAAGCTTTGTATTAGAGCTTGTGGGAGAGTGTTCTTCGCACTCGGTCTTACATCATAAGGACTCCATTTGGATGGCTAGATAAATAAGCCTTTGTTACCAGTGTAACAACTACCTCTGTGCAGTCTCTACTACGACCCTCCTGTAATTATGTCACGGTGCTATTCTGCGGCCCCAAGGATGCCCTCAAACTGGGATTCCATCTCAGGAGTAGTTTGTGATTCTAATGCATTCTCAAGTTATATAAACTGAGCTAGGGCCCAATTAAAGGGATTCTACAGCAGGTTGGATTTGATATGGCTCAAGATATTTAGAATCCAAAAATTACTTTCAAATAGTTGTAAATGCTTATTTGATTGCCAACACTGTGCTGTGCAGGAATGTGGGCTTGTTCATCTCGAGAAAACTGCGGACAAGTGGGGAAAGAATGGGAAAGGCGAGGAGTGGCAGGAGAAATGGTGGGAGCATTATGATGCGTCTGGCCAGGCAGAGAAATGGGCTCACAAGTGGTGCAGCATTGACCCCCAGACACAACTTGAGGCTGGTCATGCTCATGTTTGGCATGAAAGGTATCAAAATATATTGTCTCCGACCTGGATTTTAAGATATGAGTTCTGGTTCTCTTTTCCTTCACATATTGTTACATTGTCATGATGAGAAATTGATAATCCTAAATAAGGCACCAGTTTTGGAGACATGGATTCCTATTTCTTTTTTATTTTTTATTTGTTGTCCTGAAGTAGGCATTCCCACACGGATTTTTCTCTTATCCTTTTAAGGCTCTCTTTAGTTTGTGGATTTAGCAAGGAAACTGATTTTCCTTATATTTTCTCTCATGCTTAACTGAGATTAGAAATTAAAAATATTTCAAAAATAGTAGGGAATAAGAAAAAAGAAAAGGCAAATGTCATGTCAAATTAAATCTCTCTCCCTTTTTTTCCCCCATTTTTTGAATTTTCCATAGTAACCAAAGAAGAAAATGTCAAATAATTGGAAGAATCAGGCTCTACAGTTTTATGTTTATCAGTCAATCATCCTTTCATTAGATTAAGATGAGAACACGAACTCAACATGTGAAATTACACTGCTTGTATGACATGCTGCAGTAATGTTTTATCTTGCACCCTCATCCTGACATTATCATCTTGATAGTTCATTAGATGTGAATCAAAATGGGAAATAAAAATAAAATAAAATAAAACAATCATAATACTACATTCCAAGTTATTGCAACATCAACATAGATGGGTTAAAAACTGCCGGTTTTTAGTTCTGTATAATCAGCTAAACATTTCATTTGTAACAAAAATGCTTGTTCAATATCTTTTGCAGGTGGGGTGAGAAGTATGACGGACATGGTGGCAGCATGAAATACACTGACAAGTGGGCTGAACGCTCTGAGGGTGATGGCTGGACAAAATGGGGTGACAAATGGGATGAGAACTTTGACCCCAATAGTCATGGTGTCAAGCAGGGGGAGACATGGTGGGAAGGTAAGCATGGAGAACGTTGGAACCGAACATGGGGTGAGCAACACAATGGTTCCGGATGGGTGCACAAGTATGGAAAGAGCAGCAGTGGAGAGCACTGGGACACCCATGTGGAGCAAGAAACATGGTATGAGAGATACCCTCACTACAATTTTCAGCATTGCTTTGACAACTCAGCGCAGCTCCAGGAAGTTCAGAAACCATCCGAAACATCATGAAACATGAATTTCAGTTTATATCCATTTGATTGGTGCAAGGGAAGGTGATACGAACTGTAAAGTAACATACAAGTAAACCAATGTGGCATTTTAGCCACAAAATCTTTTTTTCCTATTATGATGCAACAATTTTCACAATACATTGTGGTAAATTTCTTCCACTTTCCTCATTTAGCTGTAGTGTATATATATATATATATATATTTTTTTTTTCTTCTGAGGCTTTATGAATCTAAACCAGGTTTGGTATGAAATATACGTGTGTTGCAATCAAATCCTTTTTAACATTTTGTATCTTGTGAAGCATTGGCGCTTCAAAGCTCTAAAGATGCATCCAGTAGGATGCTTACTGCTAATCTGGGTTCTCAACCAGGTAGAAGCTGATGTTGAATTGAGAAGGCTTTTCAAATGAATTGAAAAATGTTAGTGTAATTCCATCTCTGCTTGTTATCGGACAAACATGAGGGATGAATCTGGTTTGGTTGTGCTGCAAGTGTCTGAAGTGGCCAGTAGTGCGTGTCAATGGGGTTGTAATTCTAAATTAACGAGTTTGAATTGAACTTATGAGAGTTCATATCATAAACAAATCAACGCACTTAACGTGCAGAAAGTTAACATTGGTATCTTTCCTCTAACCAAATTCTTTGAACCCTAAAATGTTTCAAATTAAACTAAATATATAAGGGCTAATCATGGGAAATAGATGTGAAGACTGGATTCTCTTTTAAGACCATGTTTGACAACACTGCTATCTCTAGGTAAGGACTGTAATTGGAACATATTTTTATTTTACAACCTTGTTATAGGCTTCTATATTGAGCAAGATATATATATATATATATATATATATATTAGCATTTTATTTGAAACATTTCTTTTCCTATTTTCTTTTATCTTGTGACAAGTATTTTAAAAGATAAAAGCGCAAGGTGAAGCACTTAATCCTTTACAAATTGAAAGTAAGCTTTTTGGTACTTTTCTTTATTAAAAATATTATTATTAGTCAAAAAAGAAAGTTTTTAAATTTATATGACTAATATTATTATAAAATTTTAAACTTTTTAAGGGAATGTTAATTATTTTGATTAATCTCTCTCTTAAAAAACTAATCTGAAAGTGTTAATATCCAAAAAAATTCAAGGTACAACTTTTTTTCCTCCGTCGATCTCTCACTTTCATGCTTGTTAGGAAAGAAAAAGATTCAATATCATGTGGAAGTCATATGAGAGCATAATTCATTTATGTAAAAGTTCCTTTTGAATAATGTATTAGTATTTCAATGAAAGAGGTCAATTGTTATTATTCTATTTCTCAATCAAGTGATTCGACTGATTTCAAACAACAAGCTAGGATTTTCTCATTCTTTTTGTCCATCTGTAGAAAATATGGGTTTATATATATTTTTTTAACTTTTTCAAAACCTCCAAAGTTTAAATAAGATTTTATTGAGTTGAGTTACATGTAAGCAAAATCCATTAGCGTATTTTCTTAATAATCTCATGATCGTCTGCTGTTAGGGGTTCTTAAACTGGGGCTGTCAGTTCTCTTCATGTATGAACTCTTTTTTTTTTTTTTTTTTAAATTCAGCGGGAGGGGTTGAGTTTAATTCTCTTGAGAAAGGTAACCTGTCTTGTGAGATGCAGCAAAGAAATTCTCATCTCACCATGTCATCAAGATCAAACCACATCCCTGGTAGCAGGTTTGCAGCTTGATGCTACAAATAGAATTGGAAGTACTTCTAAGAACAGGATTACACAAATTAACACTGTTCACAGAAAACTTTACTCTTCATTTGGGAAAAGAATTGGGGTGATCAGCATGACCAGTTTGATGACTAGCTTCACACTGAGTTGCTACCTTTCTTGTTTGCGAGTCTCACTCCAACCTAGGCTAATCACAAGGTCATCTGTTATCATCAGTATAGCAACAAAAGGCAAGAACATGCTTGACAGGTTTCAGCATTGCAAATTATAACATGGCAAAGCTGCTCTGCTTTTAGCCATCCCTGCTGCTCTGTTCTTTTTTTTTTCCCCCTCCACACTGGCAAAACATGCTTTGGAGATTTGGCACAACGGTGAAGGTTGCTCCATTGCGACCTAGAGGTCACAGGTTTAAGTTACAGAAATAGTATCTCCACTTGTGGATGTAAGACTGCATATATTTAACACTTCCCAAACCCCACAGCTCGTGCACCAGGCTTTCCCTTTTACATTTTCTTACAGCATCTAAAGCAAGACTTATAATTGGTCTCAGACCAACAGATATGGAGCTCATTAACATATTGCTAAGAATTCCATTAATGTACGAACATAATTGACGAGGAGTAAATTTTCATTGGACTTATTCTGCTCATTACTTACATCAAGAGAAAGGATGACAAGGAAAAGTCAAATTGTACATACAGCTTCTTGTTTCTATCAGTATGCAATTGAAAAACCAGCAAAAGACCTAGAATGAAATTTGTTTCTCAACTTTAATCCAGATTTCTAGTTGTTTCTTCCCGGGAACATCCTTTTTCTTTTTGGGTTAGTTCTTCTTTGGAAATTGCCCCTCTCTGGGGACCCGCTATGGGTAATGGGTGGGCCTAGTCGTGACCGTAGATTCTCACTCAAGCCAAGCCATGCATTGTGCCCACTCATTGCAGGTTGTCTGTCATCTCCATAGGAAGCAAGTTGTGATTGTAGATTCTCACTAATGGAATGCTGTGCATCACCTTCCCAGGGGACTACTAGGGAATTTAACGACTCAACAGGCTGTACATCATTTCCATGGGGATCAAGTTGGTATTGTAGGTTATCACCAGCATGTTGAAATTGTAGCTCTCTACTCATGGTAGCCCCTGCATAACCTCCACGGGTACCAAATCGTGATCGTTGGTTCTCCTCTCATGATAGGACGCCCATGTACACGATTTAGTGTTTGATGTGGGCTCTGGTTGGGATCTCTGTCATGGCCATGTGATTGGTATGGGCTCTGTGCGAAGCTCCTGTTTGAAGTTCTGCTCTGCCATCTATGATAATATTAAAAACAATGGAAATATAAGAGGTTTGGAGGTCAATAGTCAATAGAACTAAAATTGCGACATTGACCAAAAAACAAAATATCCTGTGATAAAACCAGAGAGTTGAGATGCAAGTTGTCATATACGTGTGTGTGTATGTGTGTGTGTGAAGCGAAGGATGGGAGACAGAAGGGATGCAGATATACATGACATATATGTTATGTAAAACTTTTCCAGCTTAGTCTACAATGAGTGCACCATCATATAGGCACAGTGATCCTTTCCCTAATCAGTTCAATGCAAGCATGTGCTCGAAAATAAAATGCACTTAAACATCTACCATCAGCAGGGGGACCTTGATGTGAATCGTACTGCCTGTTCGTCTCCAAATACAATGTGTATATTTATAATGATAAAATTCAGAAAAGACAGTCTTGATGAAATATTTAAATTATGATATCATATTATGTTATATTTGACAAGATTTATTGAAAATTATGTTTGTGAAGCATGTTCATTCTGTATACTTCATGTTGAAACCCCAGCAAGCAGTTTATAGCAACCTTAATTATTGGTCCTATTGTGACCTAAGTGCAGCTTATTAACAAATTTTATATTTTACTATCAAAAAATTTGGTGATGGAAGGTATTGTTATTGCATTTCATTGCTCTATTATAGTAATCCCCTCAATGATCTAACTATATTGGTTTCTACTCCTTTTTTTTTTTTAATAACTGGGTGTTCAGGGCCAGCTTGCACGCACCTCGACTAATCTTGGGGACCCTGAAGTTAACGACCAGGCAAACCTCCAATGGCCCCAAGGAAGACTTGAACTCGAGACCTTGAATTTTAATCCTCAAGTCTTTACCGCTTGGCCAACCTCTTGGGGTTATTGGCTTTCTACTCCTGAAACCTAGGTCAAACCCTGTTCTCTCGTCTTGTAACTAATGTGATTTAAGGAAATTACAGCATGTCATATTCAATTAACATGAAAGCATCTTTCTAGTGCCATAGAAAGTTTTCACTTAATTGGATGACATCCTGATCTGAAGGGTTTCACACCACGTTTTATGATGGGACAAATGGATCCCATTCCCTCTTACTGCTCAAGTAAGAAAATAAATTCACTTCAATCTATTAAAAAAGTTCTGGGAAAAATAAATAGACAAACAATGTTCAAGTAGTCGTGCAATGTACAACTACTACTGTTTCACCTCAGGTGGAAGCACCAATGTAAAGTTGCACATACCTTGGTAACTCTAGTACCAAATATAAGAGCCAACACATCACATATTTTCTCATACTCCTAATCATTTGACAAAGCATGATCTCAGGGAAATATACATTCAGAGATGGAAGTCATTTTCTTTTAAGAAACTAATAACTTCCCCTTCAGTTTCCAAAGCAAACTACGCATATCCATACACCAGATTAAATTTTTTTCCTTCTTTTCCTCCACACTGTGTTCTGGCAAATAAGGACCTCACTTTGATTTTCTTGGTGATATCGTTAACATCCATTTTTTTAGCAGAACTAGTAACTTCCCCTTTATGTTTCAAAAGCAAACTATGCATAGCCATACATCAGATTAAATTTTTTCCCTTCTTTTCCTCCGACACTGTGTTCTGGCAAATAAGGACCTCACTTTGATTTTCTTGATGATATTATTTATTCTCTATTGTATATTCTTTCTTTTTTTTATCATGATACCCCAGAGAGAGGGACAGAAAAAGAGAGACAGACCTGCATGGATTCCCATCTCCTGGTGAGCTTTGGAAATGTCTTCGTGGTGAGTACCTGTTATAATTTCTGTTCCTTGGTTGATACCTACAACAGACCAAGTTAATTATAAGTTCATAATAACCCATCCCTCAGCTCAGATGGTATAATATTAATATCAATGCTCTTTCTTGATACCAAGAAAATATATTCACTTCAATCTGTTCAAAAAGTTCCGGGAAAAATAAATAGATAAACAATGCTCAAGTAGTCATGCAATGTACAACTACTACTGTTTAAAGTTGCACATATCTTGGTAACTCTAATATCAAATATAAGAGCCAACACATCATATATTTTCTCATATTCCTAACCATTTGAAAAAGCATGATCTCAGGGAAATACAGTTAGAGATGGAAGTCATTTTCTTTTTAAGAAACTAATTAACTTCCCCTTCAGTTTCCAAAGCAAACTACGCATACCCATACACCAGATTAAAATTTTTTCCTTCTTTTCCTCCACACCGCATTCTGGCAAATAAGGACCTCACTTTGATTTTCTTGGTGATATCATTAACATCCTTTTTTTTTTCAGAACTAGTAACTTCCCCTTTCTGTTTCAAAAGCAAACTATGCATATCCATACATCAGATAAAAATTTTCCCCTTCTTGTCCTCAACACTGTGTTCTGACAAATAAGGACCTTACTTCGATTTTCTTGGATGATAATATTTATGCTCTACTGTATATTCTTTTTATTTTTTTATTTTTATCATGATACCCCAGAGAGAGAGAGAGGGAGGGAGGGAGAGACCTGTATGGAGTCCAATCTCCTGGTGTGCTTTGGAAATGTCTTCGTGGTGTGTACTTGTGATCATAGTTGTCAAAACATGTATCGGAAGGCGTATCATTTTTAAAAAAAATGTGTATCGTATCATGTATCATAAATACGTGTAATTTTTTTAAAAGTACATCTACAAATATATATACGTGAATATAAATAATGTTTAAAATGATATAAATAACATTTTAATTTACTTGTCATACAAATTATATATATAAATTATTATTATTTATCCAACAATTAAAAATCAAAGTGGTAACAAGCATAGTAGTCTCGTTTTTCAAATATATTGTATCATGTTATATATAATGTCATATATATATATATATATATAGTGTATAAAACAATAAAAAATATATTATAACTCACTTATAAAAAAATAACTTAAATTTCATGCAATACAAGAATCACGATTTATAAATATTATGAATTTCAAACTAAAATTAAAATAATCCACCAAATATATTTTATTAAGACAATCTAAAATTATTCATTTTTATAATTCATCCAATTTTTGTCTTAATATCTAATTTCAATAGGCATCGATATCATCATCACCATCATCATATGCCAACAATTTTTTACTTTCTTTTTCTTCTTTAACTTCTTGTATGTGCTCACTCCTCCTCTACATCTTCTCAAAATACTTACTTTCCTTCTTTTTTATTTGAGGAAAACATTTCAAGACGTTACAAAGAAGCAATATAAAACTAAACAAACAAAAAACATTTCCTATGTATATAACAAAACAACAAAACAGAGGTCAAAACGATGTTGTTTAACGTGATTTCTATATCTTGTGTGTATCGAAACATATCGTAAGATACGGTGCAAAAAGATACAAGTATAAGATATGTATCATTTCATGTCCATATCGAAACGTATCGTAAGATACTAACAACTATGCTAGTGATAATTTTTGTTATTTGGCTGATACCTACAACAAAATAGGATGGTATAACATTAATATCAAGAGCAATGCTAGCATCAGTCGCGAGTGTCCATACTCACGATCTGATTGGCGCGTGTAATACACGCGCCAATTTCACGCTCGATCACGCGCGCGTGTATAATGCACGCGCCAATCAGATCGCGAGTGTCACTAACGCTAGCATATCTATTAATATCAATGCTCTTTCTTAGAATAATGTTTTCAACAGGGTTATACCTATGAAGTGGGTGTGGCAGAGTATGAGTACTATACCGATTCACATGAGAGGCACTAGGAATAAAACTTCTTGGTGGACTAATTCGGGGCCTTTCCCAACCAGATTCTTGTCGTTTAGGACTCCTGTCTCCAGCTATCTTCAGTTTGTTGCCCTTTAAATCTGAGACAACATTTTCATGGTCACTGGGAGAAGCTTGATTTCCTACAGCAAACAATGACTGGTGTTGGTCAGAGAACAATCATCATGTACATGGCTAAACATAGAGGTTGAAGAAGTTCATCTGAAAAACATGGGCTCAACGGACATATATATGTTTAAGCAAATGATCTAATAAGAAATGTAAAGTAGATGACAATGTGTAAACCACTCATGGAATAAATTTGGGTTCAACAAACATATTTGAATTTTGTATTGATCTTTGACAAGACTTTCTTCACTGTGTCTTACTTTTTGAATCCCTTTTTTCCCCACGGTGCTTCCTATCACTTTTTGAGACTAACGGCAAAGAATCCGACTCATATTCACTTCTGGAAGAATAACCGGAATTATCATCAGATGAGTGACATTTCTTTGAGCGCTTCCTCCTTTTCCCATGTTTCTTGTTGCCTCTTTTTGATTTTCTCTTCTTCTGACGCCTTTCATGCAAGTATGATTTTAATAGACTTGAAAATGATGACGAAGATTCTGTCTCATACTCACTTCTGGAAGAATAACCGTAATTATCATAAGATAAGTGACGTTTCTTTGAGATCTTCCTCCTTTTCCCATGGTGCTTGCTGCGACTTTTTAATTTTTTCTTCTTCCGATGCCTTCTGGGTGAGGATGATTTTGAATCTGATGATGAAGAATCTCAATTACAATCATCATCAAAAAAATAATCAGAACTATCAGCCAAAAGAAAGAATTCTTTTTTTTTTTCCCCTTCTGCAAGAGAAAATTTATCACATTATCCCGAAGCAAAAGATGTTTCCAAGTATAAATCATAAAAAGCAGTTAGCACTGAAATTACCATCACATAAGCTCCTCAGACATTTCCAGGCATACCTTCCTTTCCAACTGCATTGACAATATCACTTGGGGAAAGTTCTCCACAATCTTCAATTATGACAGGACATTTTGGTACCCCATCATCAGTTGAACCCACTTCTTCGATGCTGTCAACAACGCCCATTCCCTTCACAACTTTTCCAAACACAACATGATGCCTGCCAAAATGAGAACATGTCATCCTAAATTCCCCCAACAAAAAAATTAAGAAGAAAACAGAGAAAAAATCCAGAAATGGAAGAGTATTATACTTGAAGTCTGAACTAAAAAAATTTGTAACATAATACCCATTCAACTTGGGCTGAGCACTGAAAGTGATAAAGAATTGCGATCCATTTGTGTTTGGACCTTCATTTAACATTGAAAGAATACCTCGTCCATCATGATTCAAAATAAAGTTCTCATCTGCATATACAATGGCTATATTCAACAAACTTCTACAAATAATACAAATGAAGACATGCCTATATAGAATTATACATACTTTCATATAATATATACATCAAGATATATATATATATATATATAGAGAGAGAGAGAGAGAGAGATGCGGGAAGACACAGTCATGCACTCGCTAAAATGCAAAGATGCTCACATGACTGACCTTTAAATGTTTCTCCATATATGCTCTCTCCACCGGTGCCTAAAACCATTTAATAGATGACATCATATGTTTAAGAATAAGACACAATTGGAATAGCCATATTCCTTACTGAAAGGGAAGGGGGGGAAAAAAAGAGAACAAGAGACTTGAGAGATTGACATGGCATACCATTTTCCTTTGAAAAATCACCACCCTGTATAGAATGAAAAAAAATTAAGGAAAAGATTGCTAAACCTTTGAATGATCCAAAAAAGTTGAACACAAACACCAAAACAAGGGTCCATCCACGCCATGATGAGTAAAATAGAAAATCCAATCCTTATTCTAGTTCCTTATATACAACTTTCACATGTCTACAAGTGAAAATCCAGTGCTGTTTGCAGTTAAAACCAACATCATCCAATGCACACCACCAACTTCATCTCTCAAAGGCAAGAATTTGTCATTAACATACAATTCCATCCAATCATTAATGAGTTTCTTGCTGATATTATCTGAAGTGTCTACAAATTCGAAAATATTATACAAGAATGGTTGGTGTTTGATCAGATTTAATTAGATCTGTAAATCCAGCCCATAAACAACTGGCTACTAACCCTACAAATGAAAAAATGAACTGCAGCGTCACAGGCAATAGGTTCTTATTGATCTCTCTTGTAGAAATGAGCACTACTTGAAAATGTACTGGTATTCTAGATGGATTTTGTGCCATGAATGGTGAAGCCAAGCAACAATGAAGCATACATGAGTAGTTATTTTATGCCACTGATGTTGAAAGTGCAAAAACTTTTACTTTTCTTCTGTTATATGGAGGAGATTATAAAAAGAGAGAGCGTACTTCAGCAATGTATCCTTTAGTTATTCGGTGAAAAGGTGATCCTTTGTAGTCCAAAGCTTTTCTCGTAAAATCTCCTATGGCCTTTCTCACCTACAAAGGAATTTCAATTTTAAGTTCATCAGAATAAACAACACAACCAGAAATAACATAGGTTGAATTCATGTAAAAGTTTAAAAACCAACTCAAATGAAAAGTTAAACAGTGATGCAAACTGGGTTTGAATAAAGAAAGATCCTCAACAATCTTGATACATAGTACATTACAAGATTCAAGAAATAAATGAAATATTCCACATAATAAACCAGTATCTGTTGAGGGAACCCCTGTCAATAATTTATAAAAAGCAGGGTAAACAAAAATGACAGCTGATGTGATGTTTCATCAGTACCTCAAACAATTAAGATTGTATTGCTTTCCAGGGACATTATAAAAAATAGTCTTATGCCATAAAAACGAGAACACTTCCATCCAATCTTATAAAATTGAAAAGAATTCACAAATTGATACCTGTGCAAAGTGCTCGAAAATTCTCTGCTGTCTTAGGAACAACATCTTTTTGAAGCTGCAAACACAGGAAAAAGACTACTTTGTTTATTTTCCATTAAAAGAAAGGAATCATTTTTTTACTCAACCATCCACCCAAAAATAAAAAGAGGATAGAGAACAAATGGGAGAAATAAGGGAGAAAACAGAGTGATATGATTTGTCACTTACCTCTATAATAATTCTTCCTGTATGATTCCCATCAATAGATACATCCAAAAATACAAAGGGATTCTGTCTGCCTTCCATTTTTCCTCCCTCAATAGATGCTAAGTAATTGCCTCAATGTCAGAATTCATATTTTAATCCAGAAAACATAATTCATTTTCTAAACCTTGCCCATGTCAGCCATTATTTTGATTTCCATGTCATAGATGTTGATTAAACTAACTAAACTGTAAGCACCAAAGTCCTAGCTAAAATTTTGCAGTAGATAGCTTGAAGTGTAAATCTTGAGTTGTAACTTCTTTGTCACTGTAAACAAACAAAGAAATCATACATGAGTGTGTGAGAGAAAGTGAAAGAGAGAGAGAGCGCGAGAAAGAGAGAGAGAGAGAGTTTCGTTCTAAATTATGTGCCATGAAATCTGCAACACTGTCACCAAATGTTCTGAAGGGCAAATGTATTATGGTTAAAACTATTGATCTCAGAAGTTTAAGATGAAGCATTAATAGGATAAGTAATAAAGGAAACAAGAAATCTCATAAGAACATCCCAATACTCTCAATTTTCATAGCAATAGCTAATATATATCTGCTTCTCAAAAACACTCATTAACCTATCATGCACATCAATCAGCTTATAAAATAAACGTCCACAATTTGGTCGGTTTAATTATGTTACTGATTAATGGCAAAAACTGTACAACAGTGTTTTCAGTGTGAGGTTCAGCAAGACAATGTTTTTATTAGTGTCTGATACCGACATGTTTGTCATTATCTACTAAAGCTGAAGGAAAGGTATGTGCTCAAATGCTTGCAAGCAAATGGTTGAGACTAACCTTTTTGTATGGCCAAACATAACATTAACTAGGGCCAGCAGTGAGACGATCAGTTTATCCATTCATATGAAGTGAGGTAATGTTTTCCTATTCCATGATATGTGCTCAGCAAAAGTGGAATGAACCCACAGATGTGTTGGAAAATATCATTTGATCATATCATTCAAATATGCAAGATCAAACGATTGCATATCATATTACACAAATAAGAGCTCATATCTAGCCACCAGATTTACTTTTATATACATTTTCAAGAAGGCATCAGGAATAAAAATATATGCTCACATTTAGAGAGAATAATGATACCACAATTCATTCACAAAACCTAATGTTTCTGGTGTTTGCATCTTCCAGTTTAATTTAGTTGATGAAGACAAAAAAGTAACAGAAACTGAACAAATAACGTCCCACTGATTTGATCCTAGTTCAGATTACAATCATCAGCAACTGCCTCTATATCATCCCCAAATGAAATATTGCAATCATGATTTGGTAGATTTGAGTTTTTCAATAATGCTACATCCAGCATAGACTGATCTTAAGCATACAAAAGGTGCACACTGAATCCAACAAAAGCGCCAGATTTGTTTATTTATTTTTGATAGGTAAATTACACACACTTTGCAAGGGGACTTAAACCCTCAACCTCCCATATGGGAAGGTGGACTGAGGTATCAACCAAGCTCGAGCTTATTGGTAAAAGCAACTGCCAATTATACAAACATCAAGGATGACAGTTTTCTGTTCTTTTCAGGTGGTCTTAGGTCAACCCATAAATACGTGCAGATGATCAATTAGTTCATTCCTTTAAAATACTCGATAACAAGATAACCAAAAATGAATAACATAATTTTTCTCGGCAAGAGTTAATATCTGAAGAGGTTGCCCCCACACACCCAGAGAGAGAGGAACTTGGAGCTGCAAAACCCTAAACCCAAAATGCTCCGTTTGGTAGCTGAGATTAGGTGGAAAAAAAAAAAAGAATCAAATCTAGAAGGACCGAAACCCCATTGCTCTGTTTGAGTGCTGAGAAACATGGGAAAACAAAAGAAATCGAAATCATGAAAAGCCTACAGTCATTTGTGGTAAAAAAAAGAAAAAGAAAAAGAAACATAAACATTATACAGACTAGAACCCATAAAAACCTAAACCCTATGCGCTGTTCGAAAGCTCAGAAAAATTGGAGAAAATTAAAAAATATATATATCAAATCTTGAATATTAGCTTTTTCATATTGTGGGGCCCTAGAAACCCAAAGGCCAAAATCTTCCCTCTACATAGGCTAAGTCCAATTATTTGGCTTAGTCCGATTGATAGAACTCTCAGTTTCTGTAAATTAAATAACCAAGAACGAAGAGGCACATAATTTCATTTTCTTGCATTTTCCTCTATTTTCTCAGTGATCAAACCGAGTAAAACTGTTCATCATACTCGTGCATACTTGAAAAAGATCAAGAACGCATGAAAAATCAAACTACGGGTGTTATGATAACAAATTACAGTTGGAGAAAACACATAAGGTTATAAACAGCTACAAGAATTAACAAAGAAAGGAAAAAAAGAAAAGAGGATAATACATTCAAGAAAGAAAACGAATTACAAAGCTAACCTTGATGTAAGAGAGGTTGCTTTGGTTGATCAAAGAATTGATCCTTGTTATCAGAGAGTGAGTGAAAGAGTGTGAGTGAGAGGGTCAAATACTGAAAGATACTAAAATCTGCTTGGGTTTTGTATATTTGAAGGTATAAACTGCAACTACCGCCAAGAAGTTGGCCGTTAAGAGTCATTGTCCAACCGATAACTACACACTGTGTGTGTGTGTGTGTATATATATATACACCCTAACCCAAAATTACGGTTAAGGGATTTTCATATAAATTCAATAAATTTGAGAGGCTAATTCTTATTTTTTAAAAATTTTAACCCTACTCAGGAAGAATCAGTTTTAGATTTACCGGTGAATCATGATCAACTTTCTTTTGTAATACCCTATTTTACTTTTAAGAAATAGTCAAATTTCCGTCGCCCGTTTGAAAGAGATATCCTAAACCACTAGATGAAGGGGGAATAGTTCGCCCGACTGCCATCATCCTATGATATGAACAATTTTTTTAATTTTTTTTTGGAAGAGAATAATCAAAGGTAAAATAAAAATTATTTGTTTCTTTGCCAAATAATTCATAAATTTCATATCATAAAGAACATGAAAATTAATAATAATTAAAATATGATTTAGTAATAATATTTTTTTCAATCTGCTGAAATTTTCATCCAAAAAACTATGATAATAATTATATACTGAAAAGTAAAAATAAAAAACACTGTAGCAATAAAAAAAAATCATAAACAAAATGAATATATGTATAATTTTTCTATTTGATAATAATAAAATTTTAAAAATTAATATTTTTTCACATTGTTCTTTCTTTTCTTTTTTTTCTCTTTTTTTCATAGGTAAATCATACACTCACACAAATTGTCATTTGTCCAAAAGTGATTAAAGTGAACCACCACTTATCATTCGCAAAATTTGAGAGTACCACCACCACATTTGCTCATAGAAATTCTTTTTAGGATAGATACAGACTATCAGTTATTGAATTTATGGATACATTTTTCATGGATTTTTGGTACAAATCACTTGTTTATATGTGGCTTCAAATTAGGTCAGAAGAACTTTTTTTTTAATTCAATTATATGTCTCAATCATAATTTATCAGGTATGTAATGCATATTTACTTTTATTTATTATTTTAATTAAAAATAAATAATTATGTGATATTCATATAATGATATACGTGATAGATTGTGATAGGTGTCCGATGATAAGTAGACGTTCTTTCTTCTTACTTTGGAATCAATTATTTTTTTTACAAGAAATTGTTATAATCCAAAATAGTTGAATACCTTTAACCCTTCTTGGAACTAATAATAGCGTTTTTAGTTAACTTCAAGATTGAAGTATTTCTTTACATTTGCAGCTTTTTTCTTTCTCAAGAAATAGTATCCAAAACAAGGAAATTTTTTTCTATCAAGACAAACATAAAAGAGATTTTTCACTTTTCAAAACATGTATTACAATAGGCATATCATAAGGGGTGAAGCCAAGAATTTTTCTTAGGTAGGGGTGGGCCAGATTAAAAAGTGTTAAAGTAATAATTAACAGAAAAAATAAAAATTATTTTTTCTTATCAAATAATTCGTAATAAAGAACATGAAAATCAATAATAATTAAAATATGATTTAGTAATAATTTTCTTTCAATTCTCTAAAATTTTCACCCACAAAATTATGATAAAACTATAAACTGAAAAGTAAAAGGAAAATATATATAAGAATAAAAAATCCTAAAGAAATGGATATTTGTATAGTTTTTTATTTGGAAAAAAATAAAAATATACAAATTAATACAGACAATAATCACCAATAATAATGAATTTTGTACAAATAGGCATTTAATCAATCTTTTAATTCTCAAGAGCAAATAAGTCTTACGAGTTACTTGTGCAATAATAAATCAATGAATATTTGAGTTGTATGATTGTATTAATTGTAGATCCCAAACTTCAAAAAAATTCATAAACAAAAATATAAATAAAAAAATTAGGATAATTAGTAAATAAAACAAAAATAAATAAAGTTTTTCCTCGCGCGAGATTGGTACGGCATATAACATATGTGTGTATGGTTTTTTTTTCTCTCTCTCTATATATATAATAATAAATAAATAAAAAACATAAGAAAAGGGAAGAAAAAGAATGAAAAATTCAGAAAAAATAAAAACATAATTAAAACGTATCTCAAATATGTTTGAAATTTTTAAAACATAAAAAAATTTAAACACTTTTTTATTTATTTATTCGACACGTATCTAATGTGTCGGTGTCTAATGTATAAATTTCATTGTCCTTTATCACTAGACCCCCATGATTTTTATGCATCAAATTTGACCATAGTTTGGTCTTAGGTCAAGTATCTTTTTCAAAGAGTTGGGTGGATATTTTACAAGGCTTTTTATTTAATTAAATAAAAATCTTTAATATCAAAAGAAGATCATATGCTGGTAGCTTTGCTGACTACAGATGGTCAAAGGTTCCAGCTGGAAATTCGAGTAAACTGGTCAGAATTTGATTGGTTACCAACTTTAATTGTTACATTTCTGGGCCCGACTCCAGTAAAGAAACTATGGAGAAAACCAGTCCGGAAATGCTTGCCTAAATTTATAATAAGCCCGATCAACCAAGGTCATTACAAAATGAGTACAAGGTTAAAAGAGCATCACTGATTCCACAATGGGTTGTTTATTTTACTTTTATTTTTCTTTTCTTTTATTTTAATTTTTTTTGGTGGGGAGGTGTGAATGTAGTGGAATGTGTAACATCTCCCAGTAATAGGAAAATAGTCATTAATCTGTGTTAACACTCTAATTCATCTTCATTCCATTTAATTTATGTCATTCACTCCTAATTGTACCTTCGAAACCAAATTGTTTCCCTTTCAAATTGATTATATATACTAGGAACTGTTTAAACTTTTATGGCAAATAATTTGACAGTATATCATTGTATTACATAAATTATATTACTTAATGCGCTATTAATGTTTCAATTTGTTTGGATAAGTCAGAGGAAGAGGAAAAGAGAGAAGACGGATAGTTATAAAAGAGAGGAGATGAGATGAGAAGGTAATTTTTTTTTTCATATTTGAATAATAAATGAGGAAATAAAGAGGATAGTATAATCTTTTCATCTTATTTGAGAATGATAAAAGAGAGAAAAAAAAAAAAAAAAAGGAAATGTTTTATATTAATTTACTCTTATACCAAGGAAATGTTTTATATTAATTTACTCTTATACCATTTTTAAATCAACCATACTAATAATTAATAATTTCATAATTTTAAAGATATTATTAGTATTATAAAAAATCCATTAAAGAGTTATATCATCTCCCTCCGTTTCCTTACTCATGGACAGATTATAAAATGGTTAAAATAAGTGTTAAACTCTTTCTTCCCCTCATTCATAATTTTTAAACCAAACATAAAATAAGTCCACCATCTTTCTCCTCTCCTTTCCTTTTTTTTCCAACTCCTTTCATTCAAACTGGCTCTAAAAGGGAGAACTTCATAGAAGGCAACATTAGACCTTAATGCAGTAACCAAGAGTGGCTATGTATAAATATATTCTGATGCACTGTTATTGCTCAAATTTAAATATTTGTGAAAACTCATGTGAATCTTGCAAAAATATAAAAGGAGTAATCATCTACCATGCCATGATTGCACCTCACTTTTCTGGTTATATACCTTTGGGAAGGTTTGAAGCTTCCATTCTTGAAGTATTGGACTCACTTTCAAGTTTCAACATTTTTAAGTCAGTCAACTTCTATCTTTCCATGCTTCATTTAAAGGTTGAAAGGCCAACAAGGAATTGGGACCATGACCCAATTTAAAGTCTGCATCAAGTGTGAACTCTGTTCTGGTTTGGGGAAAACTAGTAGACTAGTATTTTGTTTCAAATGGAAAACTAGCTGCTAGACTCCAAAGAGAGACACTTGCCCTTAAAGTTCCAGGGGGGGGGGGGGGTTGGCGGTGGACTTCATCTTGATCACCTCGATTGTGGAGCTAATAGCCATTAAGAGAAACCGCGTGGACAGCCAGGCACATTAATGTCACTTCATTTTGATTATTTAACAATCCCAATCCTAAAACTTGAATACTTTGCCCACATCTCAATATCCCTTTCTAATTCATTTCATTTAACCCTTATTTCGAATTGAGTTAGGCTGGAATGTTTGAGTGGGTCACAATATATATATACACACACGCACTGACGCACACATATAAATATGTGAATGTTGTATGTAATATGGGAAGTTAAATGCGGAAGTTGCGTGAGAAAAATATTAATTATTAGTTTAAGGTCGATTTAATCTCATTCACCAAAATAGAATTATTCAATCAAAACATTACTTGAAGGATGTATTTAAAGTAAAGGCATTATTTTAAGTGACTTTTTTTTTTTTGGGTTGTTGTTGAAAGCGCTTTTTGAATTGCTTTTAATAAACAAAAACAGTTTATTAAATAACATCAAAATAATCTTATTTTAGAAATAAAATTTTAAAACAACTCCAAAAAAAAAATTTCTAGTAATTAATATGGGGGAGTAATTTTATTGAAGTTTGTTTAGCAGTAATGCCTTGACAATTGATATCTGGAAGATGTAGGTATAGATATATAAAGTTTTTAAGTAGCATGCATGTATATGTAGCAAGATTGGACATGGGTTGGGTCTCCCTAACACTAGAACATTAGCCTAGGCTTGCATTTACCTGGTCATGTACCTCAAGATTAATTGTCTTTTAATTAACTAGCACATAAAGCTGCCCTAGTATAGTCCCATACTCCCATACATTGGCTATCTCATTTTATTTTTTTAGTAATATATATTCTTATGAACTTCTTAAATTTTAATACCTATATATAGTTTAACCCACTACTCCTATACCATACTGTCATTTGTTTGTAGATTCATTCAAATTAGGGTAGTTAATTAGGAGACACAATATGACACACACACACACATACACACACACACACACATATATATATATATATGTTTTTTGTTGCTTGTTGCACAATTTGGGAGTCATTGAGCTCGTTTGGCTGGATTGTTTGTCTCTGGTTAATTTATGCGTTTGGGTTAAATAAAACACTATTTTTATGGTGTTTGAGTGTAACCAACATTTGATCACATCACTTCTAGCTACAAATATATTCATTGAAATGCTTAATTACTTTTTTTCATCAATACTTCTGTTCAGCTTCTTATACTCATCAGCACTCCACCAGAATATAAAACTCTCTCAAATGGGCACACATTATTTCAAAGAAGCATGAGAACACAGCCTATGAACAGTCACTTTATCTGTGCCAATCTTTGAACCCTTTTTTTTTTCGGTGGTTTAAGTAAGAATTGAATTAAAAATCAAAATCTATACAAGAGGCATACTCCTGCTATGCAAAACAAAGAGGCAAAAAACAATCCCTCTAAGAAAATGCAAGCCTAGTGCAACAAAGCAAAAACTAAGCCATCAGGAACTAGAAAACAATGGCAGAATTTATTAAAACCCTATTTACATATTCAAATGGCTTCTATACCCTTCCTTTCCCTATGTATTACAAAACTATCTATGTCTTATGTATATAATTGCTTAGAACATCTTTAATGCTAAAATGTTATTTAAGTCATGCTAAAATTATATTTTGACAATGCTACAGTGATAAAATGTTAGATTTTGAAAACTTTAATTCAATATTAAAATGGCAGTGATTAATTAGGAGTCTTTAAATGGCAAACCTCTCATGCAAAGCAAAGGGGGCGTGCTGTTTGGGGGCGTTGACCGTTAGTTTAGCAGAGTACACAGTACACACCGCCCCATACCCTCTTCAGTCTTCTCTTTCAATGCTCTTTGTCCCCTACACTCCAAACCATACAGCTGTTCAATCTCATTACAAAAATCTTACTCCTACGTCATTTTAATTATTCATACGAATAGATATTAATATATAACCCAAAATACATATTAGTCATTTATATATACATATACATATACATATATATATATATTATTTTCTGCAAGGATATATTAAGTTCTTTATTATTTTTACAGTCTCACATTTCATACAAACTAAAAAGGTAAAGAGAAGGCCGTCTATAAATTTATACTTTTTATTCAATCCGTTCATTTCATATCATTTACAAAATAAAAACTTAAAAAAAAAAAGAGCTTTTAAAAGCCTTCTTCCCATATAAATTCAATTCATTACCTGTACTTCTTGTTAGAGAAATGGGAGTTTATAAATGCTCCCTTCGATACGAGTTCAATTCATTACTTATACTTATTTTATACATGGGTTTAATTTATTATGGTGATACGATAATTTATTTTTAAAAACTTAATAGGTTAGTGCAGTAAAATCTTCGACATAGAATTGATCTGATCTAAGTTGGACTTTCAATGACAATTTAATAAATAATTAAATAGTTCATAATTAAATAGTAAATTAAAATAAACAAGCACTACACAAATTTTCATTTTTATTATACGTAATATATATATATATATATATATATATATATTAAAAAGTTAAAGAATTCCAGAAGATGGAGAAGAATTCAAAAGTCATGGTCCGAGACGGCTAGAGACAGACTTGAAAGAAAATTGGCAATTTGATTCTTTTATAGATAAAGCTATTACTAAAATGACTATAAAACCCATATATTGCGATAAGCTTAATTTGACTTTTTTTTCTTCTAATAATTTAATTTATTTATATAAAAATTTTACTTGAACTATTTTAATAATTAGATCATAACCCTTTGATTCATCTTGGATTTGAGCATATTATTATTATAACACCAACTCTAGTAAATAGAAAAGCGTTTACTAGCCTCGTCCTATTGGAATGCTACATAAAGCTCAGAAAGGATTGAGCTTTACTCAACTCAACTCAACTCAACCCTCTCTCTCTCTCTCTCTCTCTCTCTCTCTCTCTCTCTCTCTGGTGTCTTTGAGGTTTCAGGACAAGTACAATGGCAGATGTGCTGAATGAAGAACAGATTGTTGAGTTTCAAGAAGCCTTTAGTTTGTTTGACAAGGATGGAGATGGTTAGATTTCTTCTGTTTCCTACTTCTAATTAGTACGGGTACATATATACATATGTGTGTGTGTTTGTTTGTGTGTTCTTTATGAAAAGCTTAACAAGCTGTTTGTTCTTAGACTTGTCTTTTATCTTAGGTTATGATTAATGGGTCATGCCTTAATAAACTGTTGTAAAATCATGATTTTCAACATCTCTCTCTCTCTCACACACACACGCACACACGCACTCACACACTCACACACACACACACACACACACACACACAAAACACCAGGTTATTCATAGTGTATAATTGAATAAATCATGATGTATATGTAGGTTGCATTACCGTCGAAGAATTGGCGACCGTGATCAGGTCACTGGATCAAAATCCATCTGAGGAAGAACTCCAAGACATGATAAGCGAAGTTGATGCTGATGGTAATGGGACCATAGAGTTCGCGGAGTTCTTGAACCTCATGGCCAATAAAATGAAGGTAATAAAAAAATGGTGTGTACACACACAAATGGCCGCATCTGTTGGCTTTTTAAACTTTGAATCCAGACTTGGTGATAATATTTGTGTTTGTATTTTGATATATATTAGGAGACTGATGCAGAGGAGGAGCTTAAAGAAGCTTTCAAAGTATTTGACAAGGATCAAAATGGATATATATCAGCAAATGAGGTGAGATTGCATCTACTCAATTTTTAATCAAAGATTAATAATTACCCATGCATAATTAATTTCTTGTTGTTAATAGTTAGACATGAGTTGAACCTAAGATTTTTATGACTACCGTTTGTTGGTTTATTTGTGTTCGCAAAAAATTTTATTTCTTTCTTGTAGAAATGGGTATTTTTGGTAAGGTAAATTATATAGATATATACATCTTATAATTATATAGATATATCTGAAATATCTCTCTCCACTTTCAAATTATCAGGGTTAAGTAACACAATTGAAATTATAAGGGACATAAATGTAATTTTCTCGTTTAATAAGGATTCAAATGTTGATTTGATCTGTCATTATTTATTAATACATGTTTTACAGCTGTTTCGCCTTGTTTATAAGGGCATCTCTGTATGGCAATACCCATTTCTCATGCAATGAACATTACCCAAATTTAAATCATTAAACAAAAGTTTTATATGTTGACACTTTTAATAGATACAGGCCCAGAAAGATTCTAATCATATTAAATTATAAACTTATAATACCCTTTGATCCTGTGCAGCTGAGGCACGTGATGATCAATCTAGGGGAAAAACTAACGGATGAAGAGGTGGAGCAGATGATTAGAGAGGCTGACTTGGATGGTGATGGTCAAGTTAACTATGAAGAATTTGTGAAGATGATGATGACCGTTTGATCAAAAAGTTTCAACCAGTATGATCAAAGATAATCATATTCAAATTCGTTTATTCTCTAAATTAAGTGTTTCTTAATTGTTTAATTATTTGTTGTTGTAACCATTGGGTGTAATGACCAAAATTAAGATGGTAGGTCACTTTTGTAATCACCTTCTAATATGTTATCCTCTTAATTCTTATTATTTCTTCTGGTTTAAAATACTCTATATGAAGTTTTTTTCAAATGGGTCAGTTATATCCGCTCTTCTCAAACTATATGATTTTTCCATGTGATATGACTTTGTTTACATTTTAAATCTTTTTAGAAACCATGTAGACGATATCTATATTATTAAAATATAGTACTATTTAAAATCAGTTATTAGTATTATGTTAAATAGGGATTGTAAATGAGTCGGACCGATTTGAGTAATGGATTATTTAAATTTGACTCGATAAAATAAACGAACTTGAAATTGTAATCAATTAAGCTTAACTTGTTTATTTTTGAATCGATTTCGAACAAATTTCTAATCGAGCCGAACGTGAGCCGAACATAAGTAAAAAAGTATTTTATTTAGTATTAGATTACTACTTCTTGTCATATTAGATTGAGTTCAAACTGAACTTAATAAATTAACGAGTTTCAAAATATATTTAAGCCTTGATTTGTTTATGTTACAAACTAAACTTAGAACAAGTCTCTAACTAAATCGAATTCTAATAATTCAACTCATTTTACAATCCCTACTAATGAACAATCGGTGCAATGCATATTTTTTTATGCAAATGACATGAATTCTATTCTAATATCTTCTATTATTATATTCAAGTCAACTATTTTCTAATAGATGAGTGTTAATAATTTTTATGAGGAATTTTTCTCCACAGATTGAATTTAAGGATTATATATACATAGGTCTATATGTATATAAATATATGCATATATGTACCAATTCAATTAAGGTATACACACGCCTCTGTACGTGTGTGCATTTTGACTAAGAATCAATGTCCTAAAGGCATTCCTTTATGTTTAAGGTTTAACTGCTCCAATTTTATTGGATCATCCTCTGCCTTCGCAAGTGTCACCCATTTTATTTAATTTTATAAAATCTTGGACTTACTTTATTTTATATTTAACAACTCACCCAAAGTGGTTCTCCTTTGAAATTTCATGTTTTGGTATCAACTTTTTGACTTTGACCAATTATCAATTGTAGACTATTTAGTAACTTGGGAATTGGTAGTACTAAGGATTTGAATGGAATTTGATCAAATGCTTTTTTTTTTATTTATATCTTAAATAATGTGATATTAATACGATAAAATTACATTAATTACAAGATTTTAAGTATTATTAATTATCTAGTGTCATGTCAATGTCACATTATTTAAAATAAATTTTTTAAATACAATTTTAGAAAATGTAGTATTATTTTATGATTTATTTAATTAATCTTAAATAATTAGAATATAATTTTGTTAAATTAAGACAAAATTTATGTAATTAATTTTAAATAATAGAAATAAGAAATAGAATTAAATTATATACATATATATATATAAGCACACCTGCACACGTACACACACATATATACAAACACACACACACAAAGATATATATATATATATATATATATATATAAATAGATACGCATATATACACAGAAATACATACAGATATATATCGTTTTGTCCTTCTAGACTACTAAACTCGTAAAAGAATCAAAAGATTAGTCCCTTTTCACACTCAAATGTTGGAGTGACGTAGTTTTTCAATTCAAAGTTTGCGGGCCAAAAAGGTTTCAACGTTGAACAAGTCCATACAACGACTTGGATACCTTTGGATTTTGGACTGAAAAGCCACTAACTCACCGACCAACTGGCTTTTTGGTCGACAACAATTAATGACGTGTCAAAGAACTAACATATAGTATACTACAAGTTTACTTTGTCTCTCTCTTAATTGTGACTTTTGAATTATAATTTTTTTTATAACAATTGTTGCACAAGCACGGAGAATGACATTTAAGGGCCTGTTTGGTGGACCGTTTGAAAAGCCCGTGCCTTCTACGCTTGAGAATCAATTCTGAGAAATAGTGATGGACTGTTCGGTGGCCACTTTGCTATGATCGGCCGTGAATTTTTTATAACTCGAAATGGTGGTTTGAAAAATAAACCACTCAGATGTTATTTAATGAGACCGTTATTGGTCATTAGTCATTCAGTGTCCTTTTTTCTTTTTTTTTTACTTAAAAAAAAAGGTATAAATTTAAGTCTTATTTTTTTGAGAATATAAATATTTATTTTCACATAGTCATAAAGTTAGCACGAATTTGATTCTTTCCTCCCTCATCATTGTATAAAAAATATATATATTTGTCAATGGTCCGAGCCACTTATTCAATTTATATTTATTTGATATACTTTAATTTCTATTATATATATATATATAAATAATATCTACATTCAAAACCACATAATAAAAAATTATTAACAAATAATATATTTCGTAATTAAGAATTACTTATAAACAATTTTTATCAAAAACCCAATAATCGTTTCTTTTATCATAATTATTACTAAAATATATATATATAAGCATCAAATTGATTTTGTTTAAGCCAAGATGGCGTTGAACTGTTAGTTTAGGGGTTTACAGGAAATTATAGGGATTAAGTCTAGTAAACGCAAGTTGACCCACTGTGAAAGGGACTGTAGGGATTTAGTCTCATGTACACAGGCTCGCCTAAGATACTCTGTATTACAGAAAAAATCAATTTTCTAAAATCAATTATTAATCAGTTTTCAGCTCTCCTAAATGGACATGAATCATTCATTCTTCATCTTAAATGATAAGCAATTTTACCTACATTTTCCCAAAGTTTATTTCAAACATTTTTCCAAAGTTTATTTCAAAACGACTGCGTTGGACAGATGAAAACTTTTTGTTGTGCACTTTTAAAGTACAATAAAAATGTTTCGAATGCATAATTTATTTAACTTTATTTTATTTTTTATTTCAGCATTCTTTGTCCTGGTTTTTTGGATCACACAAAATAAAATATATAGAGGGGAATGTGTGCTCCCTGCACTTTTTAAAATTTTTCGTACAAGTTAGGCGGGGAATGTGTGCGTGCAAGGCCTCGAATCAGAACAATTGTTGATTCACTCTCTATCTCTCTTTTTAAAGGCCAGCCAATCATTGGGTACGCTCATAGTAGAGCTTAAAAACGTGACTTTCTTCCTTGAGAGATATGCATAATGTCACTCGATAACATAAAATTGACATACTTTGGTTTGATTATCACTATGTCATTTTTAATGTTCAAAAAATAAAATATAAACTATAGTTAATTTAGCATGGCACCAAGCAATTGTCACAATTTTTGTACACTCTCCTCTGTACCAATTTGTTGGCAGCTAGAGTTTAAAAAGTAAGTTTGAAAAGGGTTTAATCTATTACGAGTAAGTTGACCTAAAATATTTTCTTATTGATTTATCAAAAACAAAAAAAAATTTACCACCTAAAAGACCACTTTTATATATCACTTCTTAATAGGTCTCTTTAACTTTCCAATTTGTCTACAGCAAAGAGTTTTGTAATCTAGATTTTAGAATTTGGGGATTTGCCAAAGTCCATATTTATCAATTCCTTTTCTTTTTTGGGTAAGTTATCAATTCCTGTTGTTTGGCCACTTTTAGCTGATCCAAACTTGGCTTATTTTAGCTTGTGGTACACAAGCTCCGTAAACAGACCCTTAAGAGTCATTTTCTCAAGGTAGCTGCAGAGTGAAGGCAATGCTAATGTCTAAGCCTTGTCCATCCCAATGCTTAACAAAAATATGCGACGTCTCAATGCTTAACAAAAATATGCGATGTGCTTTTGAATTTTCAAGGAGGATCATACGAATATTTAAGATTTTAAACAAGTTTTTAGTATCATAATTCAAAGAAAACTTATGTTTGTTTAGGTTTTTAAACACGGATTTTTAATTTTAAAATGCGGGATATGCGGTTGCCAAGTTATTAATTTTAATTTTTTTTTAAATTTTTTATAATTTAGATTATCATATCTAAATGTATTTTCACAATTTTTAAAACTTTAATTATAAAATTTTTGAAAAAATTATATCTAAATCACTATCCAAGCAACCCTGTGTAACAAGATTTGAAGGTGCTTTATTACATTCGTTTTGTTTTTCCTTCCTTTCCTTTTTTCATTTTTTCTTTTTTTTTTTTTTTTGCAGGGCTTTTCTCTTATTCAACTTTTATATCTATGTGTTTATTTGGATGAGTTCAGAAAAAATGCGATTTAAGTTAATTACAATTTGAATAAGTAATTGTGAAAAAAGTGTTGTTTAAATTAAGTTATTAATATTTTGATAAATGCATTTGATAAGTACTTAAATAATATTTTAGTATGTAGATCAACTATTAATAAATGTCACTAAGTTATTTTTAAAAAAAATTATACTAGGACTACTTTTTGAATTTGGGGTGGGGATTTTGGTAAATTTTTTTTGAGTTGAGTCAAAATTTTGAAAGAGGATGAAAGAATTAAGATAAAAATTTTGGGTTCGATTGAAATTTTGAGATAAAAAATAGAAAAAAATGCTAAAAAATCCTTAAAATAATCTTCTCAATCTAAAAAATTTATAATATATTTTTTCTATCTAAAAGATTCTAAAAAGAAACTTTTAATACAAAAAGTCTAATTATTAATTTTCATCTTAACACCGTTTAAAAATATTATTAATTAGATCAAAGTAACTTTTCTTGGTCCCGTCGGGTCAGTCAGACGGTCTCTTCCAGGTTTATTGGGCTTCCATTTTGTGGTCGCTTTTCTCAAAAGTCTAAGCGACAGTCTGCTATGGCTGAGGCCAGGCTCACTTCCAAAATGAAAATGTAGTCCCATTTTGTTCCCTGCACTTTTTAAAATTTTTCATACAAGTTAGGCGAGGAATGTGTGCGTGCAAAAGCCTGGAATCAGAATAGTTGTTGATTCACTCTCTATCTCTCTTTTTTAAGGCTAGCCAATCATTAGGTACGCTCATAGTAGAGCTTAAAAACGTGACTTTCTTCTTTGAGAAATATGCATAATATCACTCGATCACATAAGACTTACGTACTTCGATTTGATTATCACTAAGTCATCTTTTTTTTTTTTTGATAGGTACTAAGTCATCTTTAATGTTCAAAAATAAAATATATACTATAGTTAATTTAGCATGGCACCAAGCAATTGTCACATTTCTTGTACATTTTTTTCTGCATTGATCGTTGACAGTTAAAGTTTAAAAAATAAATTTGATTATCACAAGAAGGGGACTTAGTCTGTTACGCATAAGCTGATCCAAAATATTTTCTTACTGATTTATCAAAATAAAAAAATATTACCACCTAAAGAACCTCTTTTATATATCACTTCCTAATAGGTCTCTCTAACTTTCCTATTTGTCTTGAGCAAAGAGTTATGTAATCTCAAGATTTTAGAATTTGGGGATTTGCCAAAGTCCATATTTATCAATTCCTTTTCTTTTTGGGGTAACTTATCAATTCCTGTTGTTTGGCCACTTTCCTTAATTATGTTGATTAACTGAAGAGCAAAGAAGTCATTGGCAAGGGGACTGTTCCCCATATATGGCCTTTTGTGAGTTGTGTATAAAAAAACTCTAGAAATGCCTATGTTTGATCCAGACTTGGCTTATTTTAGCTTTCACAAATATAAAATAGTGGTAAACTAGCTTATTTGATCAACTATTAATAAATGTCACTAAGTTATTTTTTGAAAAAATTCTAATAGGACTACTTTTTTAATTTGGGGTTGAGGGGGGAGGGGAAGGGGGGCTAAGGCTAAAAAAATTTTGGTGAAATTTTTTGAGTTGATCCAAAATTTTGAAAGAGGAATGAGAGAATTAAAATAAAAAATTTTGGGTTCAATTGAAACTTTGAGATAAAAAATAGCAAAAAAAATGCTAAAAAATCTTTAAAATAATCTTTTCAATCTAAAAAATATATAATATTTTTTTCTATCTAAAAGATTCTAAAAAAAAACTTTTAATACAAAAAAGTCTAATTATTAATTTCTATCTTAACACCGTTTGAAAATATTATTAATTAGATCAAAATAACCTTTAAGATACATTTTAAAAAATACTAAATAATAGATAAAACAAAATCTTTAATCCAAAAAAAAAAAACTTAACATTTTTTATTTATCTAAAATGCCTAAAAAATAAAATTTTACTTTATAAAATGTTATAATTTTTTGTGATTGAAAAATTTATTTTATAGTCTTTTTTTTCTAAAATGTATCTTGAAGTCATTTTAGTATAATTAGTAATTTTTTTTAACAGTATTAAAATGGAAGTTAATAATTAGAGTTTTTGTATTAAAATATTTTTTTTTAACTTTTTAAATAGAAAAATGTATTATGAATTTTTTAGATTAAAAATTTTATTTTAGAAACTTTTAATACTTTTTTCTAAGAAATATAAAATGAATGATAAAAATTGGAATGACGTAAAATTTTAGTAATAACAACTAAACTAAGAAAAAAAAAAAAAAAAAACATTGAAATATATTTTTATTAACCAATCAGAAGTAGATAGTTTATAAAATACTAAAATTTTACGACACCCTAGCCACCGCCTCTCTCCGTGGAGAGAGAGAAAAGTTATATATCATCTGTATAATATCTTATCAAGCATTACGAGTAGTTTGTTGTTTTGTCTTATGGAACATCTAAAATGCATCTACTCCATCCCGAAGATGGATCACATTTCATAGTCGTGTTCTGTTTTTGCCCTGTCTCTCTCCCCCTTCTTCCCGACTGTCTTTTTTTTTTAATGTCTAAATCAGTGAATTAGTAGGTTTTCTATCCAGCAAAGCGAAACTTTAATATCTGCCGACCAGAGGATTGGATTCAAGTTAGAAGTTTCGTTCAGATCAAGACGATGCCGATCCAGATAGGTAAATTAAACCTCAATCTCTGTCTGACTTGTGCTCTATATATCACACAGATCTCTGATTATGTAAAAATTATGAAGTCGGCCATTCATCCGGCGCCGTGTATGCGTTGTGCGTGTATGGTGTGATTGCCAGACTTACAGGTAAGAACGATTTGAACATCGATGCGCCCATTCCTATTATCCACACGTTGATTCAAAGCATTTACGTGTCTCAATATGAAATGTCCTATTTCGTCACAAATGTACAACAAACACTAACAATAACAGGACAACTTCCCTTCCGCGTAGCTTAGACTAGTCAAACACTCCAAGACTAAGGAAGAGGATGTGCACGTCACCAGCTGCGTTTTCGGGTCGGTTTCACTTCGGATGTTGATCATTTTTGTGCATAGTAATATTATAATGTCCATATCTAATTTATTTGGTGTTCATTCTTGAAACTCATGTCCATGTTTATGTTTAAGTGTTTATTTTATAATTATTCTTTCACATGGGATAGGACCATGTCAATATTTACGTGCTTATTTGATGTCATCTTTTTGTAGGAGTGGGCGATGATAGGTCCAATTCCACACAAAAACATAAATATTAAAACATTTTATCTTTTACTTGTAATTTTACTTTTTTTCAATTTGTTTCACAAATTTTTATTTTTAAATAGAAATTACTTATTAGTTGATAATATTTTAAATTATGAAATACATGTTATACAATAATATAATATTATTTTCATTCAAAATACAAACTTAAAAAATAATTTATTGGGTCATATTATTTTAGTGATGTGACTATTGTTCTCACACAAATAACAAATATTAGCTTCTGCGTGCTTTGGTAAAGAAAAATATTATACTTTTCAAAGATATATCTCAAAATTAAATTTTGCATAATGTGATATTATAATATTATTAGTACATTAAATGATGTAATTTTCAAATCATTTAACATAAGAAAAAATTGAGATAGAAATTTAAAAAGCTCTTCTGCAAAAACATAGAGAATGTTTACAAGTGGGGCCTGCATCTGCCATATCCAAAAGCACCGCCTTGGTCGGCAACCGCCTTAACCGAACGCACGTAACTCCAGCAATATAAACCCATCAGGGTTTGCATAAGACTAATACTTGACATTTCATTTTTTGTGTCTTGAGGAAGGGGACATTTACAATAGGAAGACCTTCATATTCATATCAGTTCCTTATCATTTGACACTTCTCTTCTCTCTCTCTCTTTCTTCTTTTTGTGTCCTTTTTCTTGAAAGCATGACTACAATATGGAAAGCAGACCTGCATTGCCTCGAAGTGATCATGCTTGATCTACCCACATTCCTCAGCAAATCCAACAAAACGAGATGGCAAAAGGCCTTTGCAACAGTATGCTGTTTAAGGGCCTTTTCCTCTCTCTTCCAAGAAGTTGTTGCCAAAAATAAGAGCAAGCTCTCTCCTTCACCATCTCAAAGAGCACTAGTCATCGATGTTGTCAAAGTCGAAACACAACCTTGCTTCTCCAATATTGATCAGTCTAACCTCACTCACATTGTCAAGGAAAAAAATCTAGACCAACTTGATACACTTGGCGGGGTTCAAGGTCTAGCTTTTACTCTGAAAACCGATGTAGAACGTGGGATACATGGTGATGCTGAAGACATTTCACATCGACATGTAGCCTTCGGCACAAACACATATAGCAAGCCCCCTACAAAGAGCTTCTTCCATTTTGTGTGGGAAGCTCTCAGAGATCCTACCATTCTAATCCTTTTAGTCTGTGCTGCACTTTCTCTTGCTTTTGGCATCAAAGAACATGGGCCAAAAGAAGGATGGTATGATGGTGGAAGCATATTTGTTGCTGTCTTTCTTGTCATCTCTGTATCTGCTGGAAGCAATTTCAGGCAAAACAGACAATTTGACAAATTATCCAAAGTCAGCAACAATATCCCAGTAGAGGTGGTGAGAGGCGGGCGACGCCAACAGATTTCAATCTTTGAAATTGTTGTTGGAGATGTTGTTTGTTTGAAGATTGGAGATCAAATACCTGCAGATGGATTGTTTCTGAATGGACATTCCTTGCAGGTGGATGAATCGAGCATGACAGGGGAAAGTGATCATGTGGAAGTTAATCTCAGCCATAATCCATTCTTGTTTTCTGGCACCAAGGTGGTTGATGGGTATGCTCGAATGCTTGTCACTTCAGGTTGGCATGAATACAACATGGGGCGAAATGATGAGCACCATCAGTCGCGATTCTGATGAGCAAACACCTTTACAAGCTCGGCTCAACAAGCTAACCTCATCAATAGGTAAGGTTGGTTTGGTAGTTGCTTTCCTCGTTCTTTTAGTGTTGTTGGTTCGCTATTTCACAGGAAATACAAAAGATGAGAATGGAAATACAGAGTTCAATGGCAACAAGACTAAAGTAGATGACGTGATCAATTCTATGGTGCGAATTATCGCTGCTGCAGTAACTATTGTAGTTGTTGCAATTCCTGAAGGCTTGCCGCTGGCAGTAACGCTTACTCTTGCTTATTCAATGAAGAGAATGATGTCTGATCAGGCAATGGTTCGGAAACTCCCTGCTTGCGAGACTATGGGCTCTGCAACCACCATTTGTACAGATAAAACGGGCACCCTCACAATGAACCAGATGAAAGTGACAAAGTTTTGGTTAGGCCTACAGTGTATGGAAGAAAGAAGTTACAGCTCAATTGCAGCCAATGTTCTCAAATTGCTCCACCAAGGAGTTGGCCTAAACACAACTGGCAGCGTTTACAAGCCCACTTCAGGGACTGAGTTTGAGTTCTCAGGTAGCCCTACTGAAAAAGCGATTCTATCTTGGGCTACCTTGGAACTAAATATGGATATGGAAGAACTGAAGGAGAATTGCACCATTCTTCATGTTGAAGCCTTCAATTCAGAAAAGAAAAGGAGTGGTGTTTTAATGAGGAAGAAGGCTGACAACACGATCAATGTGCATTGGAAAGGAGCTGCAGAGATGATACTAGCAATGTGCTCTCATTTCTATGATCCCTCCGGGAATGTGGAAGCTTTGGGTGATGATGAAAGGATGAAATTTAATCAAGTAATTGAAAGCATGGCTGCTAGCAGTCTGCGATGCATTGCTTTTGCACAAAAGGAAGTTCTAGAAAAAGAGCACGAGGATGGAAAAGTGCACCATAAGCTAAAAGACAATGGTTTGATCCTACTAGGGCTTGTAGGTCTAAAGGATCCATGTCGACTGGGTGTAAAGAAAGCCGTGGAAGACTGTCAACATGCTCGAGTGAACATCAAAATGATCACAGGTGACAATGTTTTCACTGCAAGAACTATAGCCACTGAATGCGGGATACTCAAGCCTAATCAAGACATGAATGGTGCAGTGGTAGAAGGTGTGGAATTTCGGAACTACACAACAGAGGAGCGCATGGAAAAAGTTGACAAAATCTGTGTGATGGCTAGATCTTCTCCCTTTGATAAACTTCTAATGGTACAATGTTTGAAAGAGAAAGGCCATGTGGTTGCAGTTACTGGTGATGGTACAAATGATGCACCGGCACTGAAGGAAGCAGATATAGGTCTTTCTATGGGGATTCAGGGAACTGAAGTGGCCAAAGAGAGCTCAGACATTGTCATTTTGGATGACAATTTCGCTTCAGTAGCCATGGTTTTAAGGTGGGGAAGATGTGTCTATAACAACATCCAGAAATTCATTCAGTTCCAGCTCACTGTGAACGTTGCTGCACTTGTCATCAACTTTGTAGCAGCAGTTTCAGCTGGTGAAGTCCCACTGACAGCAGTCCAGTTACTGTGGGTGAACTTGATCATGGACACATTGGGTGCTCTGGCTCTCGCAACAGAGCAACCCACCAACGAACTCATGGAGAAGCCACCTGTGGGTCGAACTGAACCACTCATCACCAACATTATGTGGAGGAACCTACTTGCTCAAGCTTTGTATCAGATAGCTGTCCTTTTGACCTTACAGTTCAAAGGTGAATCAATATTTGGCGTCAACGAGAAGGTAAATGACACTTTGATCTTTAATACTTTCGTCCTTTGCCAAGTATTCAATGAATTCAATGCAAGGAAGCTTGAGAAGAGGAATGTATTTGAAGGGATACATAGGAACAAGTTATTTTTGGGGATCGTTGGGATAACCATCATTCTTCAGGTAGTGATGGTGGAATTTCTGAAGAAGTTTGCAAATACAGAGCGATTGAATTGGGGGCAATGGGGAGCATGTATCGGAATCGCGGTCATATCTTGGCCAATTGGTTGGCTTGTCAAGTACATACCTGTTGCAGAGAAACCATTTTTCAGCTATCTCAAGTGGCAGAACTTGAAGTATATGTACAAAAGATTAGCTAGCTACATATGCAATATTTGATTTGTTGTAGTTGTAAGTTGTAACTAGTCATTTATTTATTATTTATTTATTTTTTAGAGTTAATCATATTAATGTTTCAATAAAGGAAAAAATTTTGGTAATACTCTTGTAATTATGAATGATATGAATATATTACTTTTTTATTTTTTTAATTTTGAATAGGACAGATTTTTCTGGGGTTTAATATGTTTGTGTAGCTTGGGTTGAATGGTAAAAAAATGTCAATTTTGGAGGCAAAAACCAGGGCAGTAGACAATCAGCATGCTTAGAAAAAAGAGAGAACAATGAATATTATGCGGAGTTTCAAAGAACTTGTTGTCAGCAGAAATTTCTTGTGGGTATAATATTGTATTTAAACAGAACTTCTCAATTCTCAAATCCTGATCATCAGTTACTCTTGTCACAAGAAAGCTTCTGTAGGCTCCCTGGTAAGAAATTTGAAGATAAATACTAAAATGATAAACATTGACTCAACTGATAAGAAGTTAGGTTGAAGCAGAAAGTGTAGTGGATTTGTATAAAGAACATTGAAGCATCATTCATGAGACAAGATTTATAGTCTATGACAGATATTTCATTAAGCAAGCTATCTATTATCTACCAGTTGTTAATTGTTTCTATTATTCATTTTCCTCTCATCCAATGAAGCTATTATTGTTCATCATGCCCTCAACAGAATCTCTGCTGACTTATCCCTGTGCTTTGTGTTCATAGAATCTTGAACTTTCCTTGGGCTATTGACAAACATAATATAATATATGGCTGCAGTTTTTTATCCCGTTAGTCAAGAAAATTTTGATTTTTCCAATCCTTGTTGGATTCCTGTCAAATGGGTTAAAAGATTAGGAAGGGGTCTTCTCCTTAAAAAAAATGATTTCCCGATCCCAAACTAGCTTATCATGTAAGCAAACAACTTACACCAGTGGCACATCCAAAAATTTTAGTTAGGAGGGCCAAACTGCAGGCATAAAAGTTAAAGAGTTTCATATGAATATATAAACAAATTTGGGGGCAGGAGAGCAAGTCTTATTTTGTTAAAATATTCTAACAAAATTAGTACTAAAAAATATAATATCAAAGTTTTTAAGGGGGCATGTCCCCCCTGCATCCGTCAGTGACTAACACTATGTAATGGCATCAATAATTACATTACGCACATTTTCTTTAAGGACTGGAAATGCACACAGCAATAAAGTTATGATTAGAGAAATGACAAGCAGGAAAAGGAAGAATGCTACCAAAAAAAAGAGTCCTACCTCTTAGAGTTTTGGATTTAGATTGCATTTGAGGCGCAGAAAGGTGATGCCAAACCCCTCCATTCTTATCTTCCTCTTCCTTGTTAAATCTTATGTGGCTGTCCTTGGCAACCAAGTACTGTCAAAGGAAAACAGCAATGCAGTTTAGGTGTGATCTTGTGAGGAAGTTTTCACATGGTTTGGTGCCCATAAAGTGTTATTTGCTGGGTATAATGCATTAGATCCTATGAGTAATCATGAATTTTTTTCCTTTGCTTGTAAAAAAAAACCCACATTGAAGAGACCATCAACCAAGAAAAATGCTAGTTCAGGATTCATTCCTTCTTTCCAATTCTCCACTGCAATTTCTGTTTCAAGACAGAAAAATATCCAAGAAGGATCAAGAAGTAGAAACAGTAATAGAATTATAAAGATTTTAGGAATGGATGTCTCTGATATTATTCAAATCCTATGAAGTTATATTGCTTTTCCCAAGCTAGTATAAATTTATCTTAAGATTCCATAACTCAATTCTTAACAGATTAAATTTGTTGCACCGTCCTGGAAGTACTTACTATGAACAGTTCCGAAGCCAAAATTTCAATGAACACAATTGGTTGACGAGATTTTAGTAGAGAGTCCTTGTTAGATTGATGGGGAATTTTTGGAACTTGGAAGGAAAAATTCTAATAACATTCGCTGAAAACAAAAGGAAAATTTCAGCCAACTCATGTGGAAGTACAGTCTACAGGTAGAAAATTTCCTCATCGGTCATTCATTAGAATCTATCATCATTACTTCTGATGCTGTGTTGAGAGATTTCCTCGGCTAAGGGCATCTCCGGTAGTGACCCAAACCAATCACCCTCCAACCCTAGACTCAAACCCATACCAAATTTAAATTTGAGTCAGAATCCACAACAATCACCCTCCAACCCTAGACTCAAACCCATACCAAATCAAGTTTTACTCAAATCCAAACCCAAATCAGCGCGTTACTGTTCACAACATCAAATTTCTAACGGCTATTTTTTTTCCCTACGTAGTCTCACTTCAGATGGAAAATGAAAGGAAGAGGCAAGGAAAAGAAATGGAAAGAAATCAGGAAAACAGACCTGACGGGAATCGGTGATGGCGGGAACGATCGGCGATGGCGAACGGCAGAGACGGTTGGCGATGAAGAACGGTTGTGACGGAGAGAGATCCTAGACGCCGAAACAGGCCTTCGCGTCGTGAGATCCTGGACGCCGAGAAGCAGATAACGCAAGGGTTTTCAAGGTTTTGTTTGGAAATTTCTAGATGCTTGATTGTATACCAAGGAGAGAAAGAAAGAAATAATAATAGTAATAGAAAAAGAATGGAAAGAAATCAGTCCCATGATGCAGCACGAGGTCATGAACAAAGAGGCAGAGAAGCAAAGATGAGGGCTTTTGCGTGAGAAGGGAGGGCTGCGGTGGTTTTGAATGGAATGGTGCGGATTGGATTGAATAGGTTTGACTGAATGGTTAAAAAAAAGTAGGCATTGATGTTATTGCGTTTTTTTTTTTAATGTTACTCTTAATTAATTAATGTAATTTTTTTTTTATTGTAATGTTATTTTATTTTTAATTAATGTAATTTTTTAATGTAATATTATTTTATTTTCAATGGTTCTTTTAATTAATATAATATTTTTTTAATGCAATATTATTTTGTTTTTAATGTTGTTTTTAATTAATATAATATTTTTTTAATATAATGTTATTTTATTTTTTATATTATTTTAAGATGTAATACAATATGATTTAAAAAACACACAAATTCATTGAATTAAAAAAAGACAAACATCTTTAAAAAAAATACATATCATTAAAAAACACATACATTGAATCAAAAAAACACACACCAAAAAAGTTACATCTAAAAAAAAAAATACACTAAAAAATTGTTACATCTCTCTCCACGGCGTTGTCATAGATGCTCAATTAAGTCGTTGCGAAAGCTGTGATAGGCGTTCTTATTTCTCATTTGTAAATGACGAGACAAAAACGATTCAAAGTCATTATTATGAGCCCGTAAAATAACTACAGATGTGTTATGTTCTGATGATGTTTCATAATCACAAATATTATAACTATCTCGCTCATTTTCAACTATCATATTGTGCAAAATAATACACGTCTTCATGATATCTCCTAGTGTGTTGGGGTTCCAAAATCGTGTTGCCCCACCTACAATTGCAAAATGAGATTGAAGAATCCCAAAAGCTCGTTCAACATCCTTTCTCACCGACTCTTACATCATAGCAAAATATTGTTTCTTTGCTCTTTGTGGAGAAGAAATTGTTTGAACCAATGTTGCCCATTGAGGATATATGCCATCAGTGAGATAATATCCCGTATTATAGGTGTGTCCAGTGATAGAGTAATTAGCTGGAGGGGCTCGTCCTTCAGTGATCTCAGAAAATAAAGGAAAACGATCCAAGACATTAAGATCATTGTGAGATCCTAACATTTTAAAAAAAGCATGCCAAATCCACAAGTCATATGAAGCTACAACTTCTAGAATAATAGTAAGTTTTTTTACATGACTTTTTACATTTTTAGAATAATCAGCGAATAGTCGATCATGACCCTTTTTTCTCTAGCGAAAAATGTGTTTACGACCTACAATTGAACCATCATATTTTTTTGGCCGTGCTACTTTTGTTTTTAAAACTTCTAACATTTCAGCAGTATTCACTTGATGAAGAGTTACAAGTGATGCTATTTCTTCATCTTCTTCTTCGTCATTATTAGAAGAAGATGATGATGAAAATGAACTAAGCAAAAATGTTTTTAAGGAATTCATTCTATTGAGAATGTTGAAGATGAGTTTTAGATGAAGAAGTATACTTATTTATAGAAAAAATTTGGGAGGGAATGTTTTGGAGGGAAATAAAAAATATTTAGACAAAATTAATTGGAGGAAAATTTAAAGAAAATGGCAGGAAATTAAAATAATAGGAAAAAAAAATTGGTGGGAAAATTTGGGAGGGAATGAAAATTAAGAGAGAAAAAGGTTTGGAAGAAAAAGAAGAGAGAAAATGATTTTTGAGGAAAATGAAATAAAGTAGCTTTTGGGATAAGGTGAGAATTTTTAAAAAAGATTTGAGTAAAAACTTAAGTGACCATTGGAGAACATCAAATTTAAATTTACCTTTTACTCAAATTTTAAGTAAAAACTGGATTTGAGTTTGAATAACCACCGGAGATGATCAAACAGGTACAAAATATAGGGAAACATGTGGGAGAAACTGATAATTTATTAGTTTGCTTAGCTACAAAGAGAGAGAGAGAGAGAAAGAGGAAGTTTCTGGCCAGAATTCTGGCCCATGTAAAATGGTTTAATTGTTAAATTGTGGGGCAAAGGTTATTCTGTGCTCTTGAAACTATATCTTATCTTCTAGACCAACTTTGTAGTTTGTACAGAAAAAAGTCTCTCAGTAACTAGAATTGGACCGCAAAATTTGACCTAATTCTGAATTATATGTCCAGCTATGTGGCCAAGTTCATAAGAGTCTCATCATGCCCAACAATTCAGAATGCTTTCTTCAAATGAAATGGTAATTTTTGAAGTATAGAAAACAAACCATATGCATATTTAAACAGAAGTGACAAGAATGCAAACATAACACAGAAAAGGACGTAAAGAATTTACACTAAAAATCTCGACTCTCTCTTTGAAAATAACGCAGAAACCAAAGGAGGCAGCTTTCAAAATGACCCTACTAACCTTATCCTGAAAAACCTTTTGTCAACATACACCAAAATGGTTTTTCTTTTTTCCTTCTCTACTAATTGATGTAGTCTAAACTTCAAAACCTGTATGCCCCGTGCCTCTGAAGCTTCCGAGAATGGTAGCCAAGCAACATACCAGCGGCCAAACATAGCTCAGTGGCAGAAAAGGAGGAGGTAAGTGTCTTACAAATACAAGTCTCTAGTTCAAACCCCGCTAAGTGCAAATCCCTCTGGAGCCACCTAGCGAGACTTTAATCTTGTTTCCAAATGGCTCGTGGAGGCCGGAAACAATCTTCGACGCATAGGGTTCTCACCATATAAAAAAACATATGAGCGGCCATTTCCAATAATCCTTGCAGTTTTGATTGTTCCCTTTTAGTATTACATCCAAAATGAACAGGGCAACCATAAAAATTATCTCCATATTATATTTTGCACATCACGAACCCTTTTTTTATGTAATTATTTTCCATCTTGCCTCCGCATCAGTTGCACTGTGTTTTCCCCATCTTTTGTATCTAAGAAAAAAATGCAGAGAGATATTCACAATTCAACTTTCTTTTGCATTCAGAAATTATGTCAAACATCATGCAGGCAAGCAAGGATAGCATGGAGTTGGCACCCGCTCGAAATAAAGCCAAGAAGAGGTGGCATCGGGCTTTTACTACTTTCCGCTGTTACAAGGCCTTTCTCTCTCTAGCCAAGAAGACTTTAGCTGACAAGGAAGGTGAATTCCTGCACAAATTCTCCCGTTCTTCATCTTATACAGTAATTGATGTTGAATCAACCAGCTTCTCTCAAATCAACCAATTAAGCATCACCAAGCTTGTGAGGGAGCAAAACCGGGACTGGCTTCATGAGTTTGGATGGATTGAAGGTGTACTTTCAGCTCTAGAAACCAATGCAGAGAATGGGATCGACGGTGACACAGAAGACATAACCTGCCGAAAAGAAGCCTTTGGTTCCAACAAGCATCCAAATCCACCTGCAACGAGCTTCTTCCATTTTGTGTTGGAAGCATTTAAAGATCCCATGATTTTGGTCCTACTTTTGTGTGCTGTGTTTTCTCTTGGCTTCGGCATTAAGAAGAAAGGATTTCAAGAAGGATGGTACGATGGAGGAAGCAAATTTGTTGCTGTCCTTCTGGTAATAACTGTCTCTGCAGCAATTAACTTCTGGGCAGATAGAGAATTCCACAAGATGTTTGAAGCCAGCAAGTGTATCCAGATTGACGTTGTGAGAAGTAGGAAGTGGCAGCAGATTTCAAGATGTGAAATTGTAGTTGGGGATATTGTTTTCTTGGAGACGGGAGACCAAGTCCCTGCTGATGGACTATTCTTAGATGGGTATTCTCTACTAGTGGATGAATCAAGCGTCACACGGCAAGCTGACCTTGTGGAAGTTGATTACCTAGAAAATCCATTCTTGTTTGCTAATACTGAAGTGGTTAATGGGTATGCTAGAATGCTTGTCACTGCAGTTGGAATGAACACAAGGAGCAAGATGACAAGTTCAATGAGCCACAAACCCTTTGAATGGACTCTCATACAAATTCAGCTTAAGTACCTAACTTTCTTGATAGGAAAAACTGGTTTGTCAATTGCTTTCCTAGTTCTTTCAGTGTCATTGGTTCGCTACTTGGCTGGGAATGTAGACAATGAGGAAGGAAATAGGGAGTTCATTAGTTTCAAAGCAAAGATCCATGATGTGTTGGAAGACATAGTGGGAATTCTAGCCACCCCAATTCTGATTGCATCAACGGCAATACCAGAAGGGTTTTCATTGGCTGTCACAATTACTCTTGCATATTTGATGAAGATAAGAGTGACAAAAGGTGAGGCTCTGCTGAGAATACCTTCCTGCCACCATGCAATTTGCTCGGCTATTACGTTCTTTAGAAACACTCTAAAATTGGACCAAATGAATGTAAGTAAGTTTCGAATTGGTCAAAATTCTATCAAAAAAGTGAATTCTCGTTTGATAGCACCAAATGTTCTTGAATTGCTTCACCAAGGAGTTGGTTTAAACCCAAACCCAACTCAGTTTTCTCCAAAATCTTTGTTTGAATTCTCCTCGAATCCAACTGAAAAAGGAATATGTAACTGGGCCATTTTCCAACTGGGAATGGATATAGAAAATTTAAAGGAGAGCTGTACCATTCTCCAAATTGAAGCCTTTCATTTGGAAGAAGAAAAAAGAGGGGTTTTGATCAGGAAGGAGAATGACTACACAATTCATTCACACCGGAAAGGAGCAGCAGGGACAATAATAGCTACATGTTCACATTATTATGAGACTGATGGAACAATTTGTGTCATTGATCCTGGCTTAAGGGGCAAACTGACGGAAGAAGTGGTAGGGATGGAAGCTAATGGCCTCCGATGCATTGCTTTCGCGCACAAACAAATATCAAAAGAAGATTACGATCAACACCTCTACCAAGTGCTGAAAGAAGATAAATTTATCTTATTAGGATTTGTGGGTCTGGAAAATCCATATCTATCTGGGTTAAGAAAAGCTGTGGAAGCTTGCCGATATGATGGAGTGACCATCAGAATGCTCACTAAAGATAACATTTCCACTGCAAGAGCTATTGCTGCTGAATGTGGTATACTTGAGCACTACCATGGAGAAGTAGTCGAAGGTGCAGATTTTCGAAACTACATGCTGGAAGCAAGAATGGACAGAGTTCGTGAAATTCGGGTGATGGCAAGTGCCTCTCCTTTCGACAAATTTTTTGTGGTACAGCAGTTGAAATTGCATGGCCATGTTGTGGTTACTGGACGTAACACATGGGATGCTTTGCTACAAAGTGAAGCCGATTCAAAACTCTGTTTGGGAATTCAAACCACACATATGGCCAAGTATATAAGAGACATTGTTGTCCTGGATGATCATATCCCTTCAGTTGTAACACCTTTGAGTTGGGGTGGAGGAGCTTATCATGACATCCAGATTTTCACTCAATTTCAGCTTACTATGAGTTCTGTTTCTCTGGTAATGGACTCTGTGACAGCAATTTCAGCTTGTGAATCACCTGCTAAGAATATTGTGGCAGATGTCTTTGCTGGTAAAGTCCCATATCCAGTGCTTCAGCTATTGTGGGTTAAGCTGATCATGAGTACATTGGCTGCTATTGCTCTTATTAGAGAGAAGCCCTTCAAAGAGCCGATGCAGAAGGCACCACTGAGAGGCCAGGGCCGCCAGGCTGAGCCACTTATAACCAACATTATGTGGAAAGACATAATAACTCAGACTTTCTATCAGATATCCATCCTCCTAACTATAAATTTCAAGGGCCAGTCAATTTTTGGAGTGAACCCCCAAGTAAAGGATACATTTATCTTCAATACTTTCGTTCTATTCCAAGTTTGTAACATGTTTAATGCAAGGAAGCACAAGAAGAATAGCTTTGAAGGGATGCTTTGGACAAAGTTGTTCTGGGGGATCATCGGGATAATCATTGTTCTTCAGGTGGTGATTGTGGAATGTTTGAAGAAGTTTGCAGATACAGAGAGGTTGGATTGGGGGCAATGGGGCTTGTGCATTGGGATTGCTGCTGCATCTTGGCCAATTGGCCGCGTTGTCAAGTGCATACCTACACCAGAGAAACCACATTTCAGCTATATCAGGAGGCAGAAACAGAAGAACAAAGTCCTGTGATCAGCAATTGAAACTTGATTCTTCAGAAGTAAAATCAGTAGTCTAAAAGGCCGTATCCACTGCTAATAAAATACAATGATTAATCTTTTCTTGTTTGGCAAATAAAGAAGGGGAAATTTCTGCAGAGAATTTGTGCCAAGGGAGTTCCCTTGATGACACTCCCACAATCAGCAAAATTCAGAGTCATGTCAAGAGAAAATTCTTTTGATAGTAATACTATGGCACAATATGATGCTGAACTCTTCTTATCTGAATAACGCTTTGGACACTTCATTGCAGTAAAGTCTGTTTACCCTTCAAGTCACGAGATTTTGATGACAATGTTTCCTTTTGAGTACTGCAGAGGAAATTGTTGAGAGATTCAAACATAAAGATCTGAATAGATAGGAATTAATAATAGAAGTAAAGTTTGAAATAGATAATTGTTGGCATTTATTGAAGAACAATGGAGAATTATCATGGAGGAAAGATATACAGAGTAATACATACATATAGCAAATCCATGATTGGCAGAAGATCCGAAACATGCTTGTGCTCGTCAGGTAAGTTAATGCCTACCTGTTACAAAGAGTTTTTAGTTTTAGAGAATTCAGAATATCACTCAAAGAAGGGCCAAGATGGAAACCTCAAATTATGCCTTCAATATATGAACTCTTAGCAATTGTTTGCGTCTTTCTCTGTTTTCTTAACCAGCTTTGTTCACCAGCCATTAAGGCTGAGCTGCTAGCATTGAGATTGGAGTGTCTAAATGGCACGAATTGGTGGTGGCATGTGTTGTAGTGGCCAAAAGTTAGTTGTGGCATGCATAGGTGGCACCCGCAAGGCATGGGCTGGGCAAGGCTTGTACGTCAACAAAGAACCCTCAGTGGCATGGCTTCGATCATGACAGCCTTTGATGCACGTGCATATGGGATCCGTCATGCAGTTGAACGTGTGGGCAAGCCCTATGGATTAAGCCATTGGCTGGGCAGGCTTGGGTAGTTGTTTGTGCACGTGGGAATGCCTTGAGGCAGCTGAGGGTAAAGCATGACACACGGGACAGCTTGGGTCAGCTAACTAGCTTAGACTCAAGTGGGCACAATGGCAGAACCGTAAATTTAGGTAAAAGTTGGCACCCTGTGGCATTTTAGTAATTATAGGTTCTTGCATATAGGATAGCACCGGGCCATGAACATGGGGGCACAACCTGAGTGTGTGGTAAGCCTCTCTGTGGACAGAACCTTTGTTGAGGTTGTGTAGTTAAGTCGCGGCGACTTAGCATCGCACATCTAAAAATTTTGGTGAAACTTTTGACTTTGTGATACATAACAAATCTGTGACTAAGATTTTAAGATATTTATAAGCACGAGCTTAAACTTTTATTGTACAACATATTTTTTAGTTTCACTTAGAGAAGCAAACCGTGCAGCGGAGGAGCCTAGCCAATTAGCAAGAGATCATATGCATCATCATAATGATCCTTTTTTCTTGTTTTTTTGCTGTCTTTGTTGGCTTTTTGGTTTAAAAAATTCTCAATTACATTAAAAAATAACTGTCAATTTCTTTTTTATAAGTAAGAATTCCTTAAAAACCCTTATACACTAGAAAGACAAAGATACATTATTACACATCCTTCCTTATCCGTTAATAATACTAGATTTACTTAAAATTTTATCAAAAGTGTTTATTTTCATGTTTGATCAACTGTCAAACTCATAAAAATAAACAGTTTTTGATAAAATTTAAAAGTAAAATTAGCATTATTTTATTACACACTGTTTCTTGATCTTACACACCATACAAACATCACACATGACATCAAAACAAAGCAAAAGGCAGCCTTGAAAGCAAAAGTAGACCACAGCATAGTCCTCTGCAACGAAGCAACCCATAAACTAGCGCCGATCCAACCCGCAAGACCATTACAATAAGCAACAGAGATCGATGTTGTTTAATGTCATGGTGATGCAGGCGAGTGTGGGCCAAACTTCATTCCCACAAGTAAGACCTAATACAGTTAACCGCATCCATCAACCACTTGTTGAGAAATAAACAACACCAACGGTAGAGGTGGCTCAGAAACGGTTTATCTGGAACAGGCACAAACTTAACTACCAAACCAACAGGCCAAGATGCAAAAGCAAGTCCAATGCATATCATCCATTGCTCCCAATTCAACCTCTCCATTTCAAAAAAGCTGGCAATAAATTCTATCATCGCCACCTGCAGACAAATGATTATTCCCACGATCACCGTGAAACATTTGTTCTTGTGTATCCCTTCAAATATGTTCTTCTTCTCTAGCTTCCTCGCGTTGAACAGGTTAAAGAGTAGACATAAGTTGGAAGTGACAAAGCTCATTGTGTCAACTACACCGTCATGCACACCAAAGAGAAATTGACCCTGAAACTGAACGGTTTGAGCGATGGCTACCTGGTACACAACTTGAGCCATTATGTTCCTCCACATGATGTTGGTGATGAGTGGCTGTGAATGTGGCAGCGGTGGCTTTTGTATAAGCTCCCTACCGGGTCGTTCCATCCCAAGTGCAAAAGCTGCAAACATACCCCACACCAGGTTCACCCATATAAAATCAACCAACGCATATGCCAGCGAATTGCGAAGCATAATGATTCCACTCACTGAAACTACTTCGATAAAGTTGTTTGCCAGAAAAACAACATTAGCGGCGAGCTGGAACTGAATGAGTTTTTGGGTGTTGTTCAGAACACATCTTCCCCACCTCAAAATCATTGCCATAGAAGCAAAATTATTGTCCAAGATGACAATATCTACCTTCTCCTTGCCTATAATTTCAGTCCCTTGAATCCCGATCGAAAGTCTCACATCAGCTTTTTTTAATGCCGGTGCATCATTCGTGTCATCGCCAGTCTCTGCGACCACATGGCCTTTCTCTTTCAACCATTTTACCATAAGAAGCCTATCCTGGGCGGAAGCTCTTGCAACCACACGGAGTTCATCAGTTGTCTCTATTCCATTCTCTTGAATCGTGTAATTCTTAAATTCTTCACCTTCCATTACTGCGCCACTATTCATGCCATGGTTAGGCATGAGCATCCCACATTCAATAGCTTTAGCGCTTGCTGTGGAAATATCATCGCTGGCGATCATTATAATCCTCACTCCAGCATTCAGGCATGCTTCCACAGATTTCTTGACCTCGGATTGACATGGACCCTTCAAACAAACCATCCCTAATAGGGTCAAGCAATTTTCTTTTATCTTCTCATCAGATGAACAATCTTCTTCTGTAACCTGCGCATGTGCAAAAGCGACAAATTGATGGTTGCTCTCGCTGGAGGACATACCTTGAATTATATGCTCAAATTTCATCCTTTCACCATCATCCAGAACTTGCAAATTTCCTGAAGTATCATAATAACTTGAACACATTGGTAATATCATCTCCGCAGCTCCTTTCCAATGAACATGGGTCGTGTTGTCAGCCTTCTTCCTCATTAAAACTCCACTTCGTTGCTTCTCTGAGGTGAAGGGTTCAACAGCCAGAATTATACTACTATCCTGTAGTTCCCCCAGATTCACTTTCAATTTCAGGACAGCCCAATGAATAATTGCTTTTTCGATGGGGACACCGGATAAATCAAAGTTTGGCGATGCAGTGGATCTGTAAACGCTAGCATTCGTGTTCAGGCCAACTCCTTTGATCAATTCAAGAACATTTGGGGCAATTGAAGAGGAAACCCCATCTTCGGTGGATTCTTGGCCTAGCCAAAACTTTGTCACCTTCAACTGGTTCAATGTGTCAGTCACAATAGTGGTGACAGAACCCATTGTCTCACAGGCAGAGAGATTTCGAACCCAAACTTTATCAATATCCATCATTTGTCTAATTGAATAAGCAAGAGTAATCTTGACGATCCACAAGAAACCAGGTGCTTCCATGTTATATGCAATGGCAGCAAAGAAAAGTATAATTTTAGCAATAGCACATAAGAGATCAAGAGCATTTTTCTTGCCAACAATAAACTCCCTATTTCCTTTGTCGTCTTTTGTACCCCCAAGGAAGTAACGAGCCAACAAGAACACTAATCCAATTATGGCCACTGTCAAGCCAACCTTCAATGCAGATGATTTTAGCTTTTTGATTCGTGCTTCTAGTGCTGTCTTTTCTCTATCAACGTACCTACGTGAACTCATTTTCTCAGCCCACTTTGTTTTCTGGCCCACCATCGTGACAACCATTTTTGCACGCCCGCCAATCACTTTGGTGCCCGAAAACAAGAAAGGATTAGTGTTGCAATTAACTTCCAACTCACTCCCTCCTGTAAAGACTGATTCATCCACTTTTAAGGACTGCCCACCCAAGAAAAGTCCGTCAGCAGGAACTTGATCTCCCATATTTAAACAAACAACATCTCCGACCACAATTTTGGAGACTGAAATTTGTTGCTTATGCCCGTTTCTTACAACATCGACCAAAGTGCTGAAGAAGTTGTTCCTGATTTCGAATGATGTTTGGAGATAGTATTCTACAGCAAAGCCAAAAATGACAGAAGCAATGGAGACTGCTAGAGTAACTGAGAGGATCATTCCACTATTCTCCCATCCATATTTCCAACCACATGTCTTGATCTGAACCCCAATAAAAATTGCGGCAAAAGCTAATAAGCTGTAAAGGTTGATAACATTAAAGGACTTCAACAAATAAAGGTAAAACCATTTAATATAAACGAGGAATTTTGGGTATGTGTTGGAACCAAAGACTTTGCATCGGTGGCGCAAATCTTCAGCGTCGCCTTGAACACCATCTTCCGCGTGAGTTTGCAGAGCTTTGATAACTCCTTCCACACCTCCAAAATCCCCCCGAAGGCGTTCCATATTTTTCTCCTTGATGACTGCAGTGAGGCTTTCTTGATCGATATTGATTGGGCCATCGCTCGGTGAAATATCAATGGCCAAGAAAGACTGCGAGCGTTGCACAGCATCGCGGAGCTGTTTCACCTTCTCGGCAGCGATCTCTTGGGCAAGAGAGTCCAAGACCCTTGTGCAGGAAATGATAGTAGAAACCAAGTGCAATCTCCTGGAAGGCTCGATTGTCTTCTTGGCACGAGAGAGCAGGACCTTAGTAATAGCCAAACGCCATCTGTTGCGGACATACTTCCTTTTCTTTGCAAGCAGCTCTGATAGGAACATTGAAAACTTGAAGAAAACACAGGCCACTCGCCATTTCTTGTGGATTTTGTTGGGAGTGATGGCCATTTTTTTTTTCCTTCTTCCTGATAATCTTTTTTGAACTCCCTGCAAAGAAAAAAGGAATTAAAATACTCGGAACTCTTTTTCTTCCGGGAGCTGAAATTCAGGAGCCGTGGTAGAAGTACAATCAACTTCTTAACGGATGACAGAAAAATAAAGGGATAAGAGAATAATAAAGGGAAAAAATAAAAATACAAGGAGAGTAGATGAAGTCTAGTTTTAAAAAGGGGCTATTGGTCACAAAAGAGATGTTGGTAGGGAAGGAATTATATAGAGTAAGAAATAAGACTACATGATGCAGCTAATTTGGGCTCGTCATGGAATAATCCGTCGTTGTGAACCTGAAAAGAGATGATTAATAAAAAACCACCGGGAAAGGTTCCGGTGATAACCTCTCCGATGGTTAAATTAGTATTCTTTTGTTATCAAAAGTCTTGCTCTTTTTCTTATTCAATATTTCAGATAATCCTTTTTTCATACCTGCTTTCTTCTATGTATAGTGTTGAAGAGGCGGTTTAACTTGTCTGACAAGCGGTGGACATCGTTTTCATCTAATTTAAGGCTCCCTTTACACGTGTACGTGCAAGAAAGGTTTCCCAAGCTTGTAGCTCCTTTTGACAGGACTAGGTCTCACCGCCTGTCAGGCTATAGCAATATAATCATGAGACTTTCGTCACTCTTTTTGTCGATTTACTCAATTGTTCCGAGCTCGGTATACCGAGGTAAACCTCGGTACACCTTCCCCGTAGTATGTAAGAAAAACTAGTTTTTCGGAGCACATTCAAGTTGTCTGAATTAAGTAGAGTGTTTCTATGACGTATCACTACACATAAATATTCAAAATATAAATTAACGTCAACAATGGTGGCTAAGCCTTTTTTTTGTTTGATTTACTTGGCTATTTATTTCCCGCGTAAGATACGTCTCTTTCTCCGCGTAAGAAAGTAGTTAATGGATTGGAAAATGTCACTTTTTGTCGCAGGCTAATTAGAATCCCTTTTATGATTAATAATAATAAAAAAATAGCAAGAGCATCTCCAACCCACTAAATTGAACTTGCATTTTAGAGCTCTATGAAACACCTAACTGGATTCATGTTATCGGAAGAAAAAACGCTGAGAATCTCACTAATCTTTTCTTTTTATTTATTTTACTTTGATTTCATTCTCTCATAAATGAAATCACTATTTATGAATTTATCATGTTATTTTTCTTATGTGCAAGAAGTGAAACTAAAAAAAATGAGATTTGTAGTATTATTCCTAGCAAACAAATCGTTTGTAATATTAGAATTATTTAGCACTTGTCTAATAATTCATTTTTACCTACGATACTAATCTTCGGTAAATATTAATAAAAATATAAGTTCAGCATCAATTAGTTTACTTAGTTGAAACGCTTCGATCTCATGGATAATGTCACCATGTTGCCAACGTTAATTAGTTGGGACGTTGGTAGTAATTACATTACTACCAACGAAATCAGCTGTCGGAAATATTTAGCCATTTTTATAGAATATTTCTTAATTTTTCAAGAAATATCACGTCGGAAATGGTTCTCTTTTGCAATGACTTATTTATTTGTGGCTAATTGTTTATCGCTGCCAAAGATTAATTTGTCAGTCAAATGTAAATGTAAAATTTAATAAACGTGTTGAATTATTTCTCAATTGCGACGGTAATGTGCATTGCTAACATTACTCTTTTTCGGGCACTGTTTATAGGCATGTGATTCACATGCTTGGGTCCCACGCATGACTGATATCTACTCTTTTTTCTTCTCTGTTTTTTCGTTTTTTTTGTTTTTAGTAAAATAAAGGAGAGGCACAAACGAAAAGAAAAAGGTTCAGTCCTGTCAGATGCAACGGATATGGCATATGGCTTCAAAAATTTGATTAGTCTGCGTTTCAGCCGTCTTTCCCTTTATGTTTGTACAACTGTTTTCCACCAACGCGTCAATGGTTTTCTTGTATTTCACTATCACAGTCGGTCTCCAGTCTCCACCACAATGCCTGCAAATTTGCAATGTTCTTGGAAGCCAACAACTTGAGGCCTTCACCAATACTCCAAACTTCCGCCAGTAGACTTGTGCAAGCAAATGCAGATGTAGCCGTAATATGTAACCGACTATCTCTTGACGAACAAGTCCTCCAAAGCCGGCTGGGACTGGGCATCCTTTCACATTACGGTCTTTTATCAAACGTTTTTTCTGAAATGATGTGATAGTCACATTAAATGAACAACAAGAACAAATAATGTTGAGAGTCGCCCACCTGACTCTAGAATTCTCTCATATGGGTCTAGAGAGAACCTCAAGTCACCGACATAGGAAGAGTATATATATAATTAGTGTGTGTGCAGGGGCCAAGGTAGTATTTTCTCTCATGGGAAGTAACTTAAACTTACTACTAAATTTAAATTTGATTATATAAAATTTAAAAAATTTAACGTTACTGCATGTATTTTAAATGGGTTAATTGGTCTCATGTCTTTCTAAAAAATGTCTAATTATTGTAAAATTCAAGATTTTTTTTATGTTTGAGGTGAAGGACAATTAGTTTTTGTTTTTAGGTTAAAATCTATTTTTTATGAGCTGAAATTAAATAATTTTTATATATAACAATAATACCCTTAATATAATTTAATCCTACACTCACAATTTTTCCCCCAATTTTTTTTTTGTGAAACCAATTTCATTTTTGTAACCCTCCTCTTCCTCTCTCCATCTCTCTCTTCTCCCCCTCCACCACCGACCACCCTCCACCATTGCCCAATCTCGGAGGCTTCTTCACCCACTACCGCCGAAGGTGCGACAGTCTTCACCAAGCAATAACGGCTCCTCCATCAGCTGCAACCCATGACGACCAAAATCTGTGAAAAATTAAAACAAGGGGAGCCGCACATGCGTTATACTTTAATGATCTGCAGTTTGATCTCCATCAGCCCCCACCCACCATGCAAGAACCTTGGATCTTTAGTAAATGTTGTGGCGTTTTTTTAATTTGCATGCATTTTTTTTTTTTATCTTCAATGAATGTTCTTGCATCTCAAGTATGTTTTTCATTTTGTGATCTAAAGAGAACTTGATATGTGTGTATATATATTATATATGTGTGGAGGTAACTGTGTGAGATGGAAAGTTTAAGGAAAGTAAGAAAACTCAGATTTCATTTTCTATTCTTTTTCAAGAGTTTGCTTTTGTTGTTTTATTGGATAGGGCTGTGTTTGTCTTATTTTGATTCATGGTAAGGGTTACTATTGGGAAAGTGACAAAGTTCTAAAATCAAAATTGGACAAAAAGAGTTACAAATCGCTGGATTCAAGTAAAAGTTGGAAAACCATGAATTACAACCAAAACAAAGTATAAGCTTTTCTTTATGTTTTTCTTTTTTCCAAATATGTATAATTAAAATGGACAATTTTTTTTCTCAATCTTAATTATTACACAGCAATTTCCTACTTTCACTTTGGGGGGTGGGTAGTTGGCAATTGTAGTCAATATATTTGACTTGCTCCTAATTATCACACTTTTCTAAAAGTATAAAATTTTACACTTTTGAAATAGTGTGAAATTTTATACTTTCACAACTAATAAATTTTTATTCCTTCATGCTCTATATACTGATTTTTTTTATATAAAATTTCACAACCTTAAAAGTAGTTTTGATAATCCATTATGTGACTAAAAGCTCAATAAAACTAATAATAATTGAGAATTTTTATAATTTTTATGAATTAGTAGAATTTTATAGTTTCAGGAATAGTATAAATATTTACATTTTTGTTGAGACAAAGTTTTTCACTGAAAAGTGTAAAATTTTACCCTATTACTGGGTTGAAATTTTACAATTTTGGATTGATTTTTTTCTTTCAAAATTTCAGATACAATATGGATCTTGTTTGATAGATCTCAATTTTTAGAGTTCAAATATATAAATTTTATTAAAAACAATTTATAAGTTATTGAATTTTAAAATCTAGTAAAAAAATTTGAATAATGTGGCACTATTCACGAGCCTAATATTCCAAAATGATGATCTAACTAGAAATGCAAGGGTATTTTAATATTTGAAGGTTTGATGGACTTGGTGAGTTACTAATTTTAAATTGGGACTTGATGACAAATTTTATACTTTTAATAGATTTCTAACTAGATGACTCTTTAAATAATTGAAAAGAACAAAATTTTAAAATTTGATGATAATATTTACAAAAAGGTAATATTAAATTGAATCCAACTAACTATACTTTTTTATTATAATTAAAAAAATTACACCACATTATGTTCATGGGATTCACCTCCCTTGGACTTATTTTATATTGTTTCTATTATTACTTACTAAAAATATTTGCACATAATTTTTACATACTGTTATAAAAATATTAATTCTTATACAAAAATCTTTGTAACTATTCTCTACGGGTCCTTTTTTTGTAAAACAAACATTTCTCTTCTCTTTATTTTAATGATTTCTCTTTTTTTCCTAAAGTAGTCAAATGAAATAATTTATGATTTCATATTTGAATGAGTTATGGAACAAAGGCCAACGATAGCTATCTACTTGGTTTCTAAATGTCTTCTAAGGTTTTTGAAGGTATGTTTATTTCACTTTTTAAGTCAATTATTCTTCAAATAGCATTAAGACATTTTTCTATCTTTATCTACGCATCAAAAGAAAAATAATATTTAGAATTCTTAAACGATGTGTCTTCTAATGGAGATTTGGACAAAAAAAAAATATAGTTATAGATTCATCTGTATATATATATATATATATATATATATATATATATATATATTTTTTTTTTTTTCTCTCTCTTTCGAATGCTAAATTTTTATACTTTAACTATGATTTTTTGTTTTAGCAAGTCCGATCCATCCAAAAGAAAGTAAGAAAAAAATCAATAATCACTAAATCACTTATATAAAAAGATAAAATAAATCTAACAAATAAAATTAAGAAAGGAAAAAAGTTGTCAAAATTTAGGTTAAAATCTAAATCACGTAAGTGTGAGATGATGTATAATAGGAACAAAGCAATTGAAGAAATTAATATATGAAAAACGAAATAATATCACTATTAAAAAAGTGTAAGTAAATTATTTAAGTACATTAATTTTTCAAAAAGTTTAAACTAATGGGAATAGTACAACTTAATTATTTAATCATCTAATATATATATATATATATATATATATATATATATATGATGCTGCACTTTTTGGCCCACGTGAGATCCAAGCTCGGCTCCCTACGAAACACTCGAAACAGAAGATCAGAGGACCACCGGGTTGGCTCCGGCGGTAGCCGCTCCGATGCTTAAGTCAATAAATTGAATTGAAAGACTCGTAATGAAAGCCAAAATAATGAGCATCAAAATAAAGCGTACCTTTAGGGTTGAATTTATAGGCAATATCTCTCCTAAGTTGATTAGGATTTGGAGCCATGAATATAGGGATTGGATCTCTGGAGATATCAGTTACCTTGTTGAATATGGCAACTTAGTGTGGCAGTTTCCTTGTTGGAGATAGCTTCCTTATTTCCTACTTGGTGCTTACTGAAGCGATGAGTAGGTCTGATCATTGATGTGTTGTATTGCAAGCTTGCATCTATACAAGTTAGTCTTTATGGGAGAGCTGTCTTGCTTTGATACTGTGAGCTCGGCCCATGTAGGTTATGCCCTTGACTGACTGAGGATGAGATATATGACCGAGCATGTACTAAATGGCCGAACACGGATTATAAGGCCGAATATGAACTAAGCGACCGAGCACAAGTTATGTGGCCGAGCCCGAGCTGGGCGACCGAACACAAGTTATATGGCCGAGCCTGAGCTCTATTATAGGTCATGAACCGATCTTGCGGTTGCACGTGTCATGCAGTGGTTGGTGTGTTACATAGTGGTATATCAGTTACTCCCCCCCCAAGCCTTAGTTGGAGCTCGGGGAATAGCTAAGGTCTTAAGAGTGCCCGAAAAGTCACGCGTTCTGTCGTCTCGTTTTCCTAGACGTCCGTTGGTACATCATTTATTGCGCAGCCGGTTTTCGGGTTTCTCAAGTCATTATTGTTGCGATACTGTCGTGGCGGTTCGCCTGGGTTGCCATTACTCTCCGAATGTATATAAAAGGGGGAAAGAGCCTTGTACGACTCTTTTTACCATCTTCGATTTTGCAAAGCGAGATATACATCCGTCATTGTCGAACCAGCAAGCTACCTTGTGAAGAATCCCATCCATCCGAAGTCCCTTACTTTTGATTCAGGTTCGGTTTTAGTGTTTTCGTTCATCTTTTTCACTTTCTCTTCTTCTCCTTTTGGTTATTTTGAAATGTCGACTTCTTTGGCATCTTCTGATATTGGTAATGGGTCGGGGAGCCTTCCGGAAGCTCCTTCCTTGTCACAAACCCTAATTAGGGGTAGCACTTCCTCGGGGACTGAATCGGAGGAGACTCACTCTAGTCCCTCAGTTAGAATAGTTGATGCTTTCTCGGAGTCTAGGGATAGAGAGGGTGAGGTCTCAGGTCGGTCTTCCCAGGTAGAGAGTGCTGTAACGTCCTCTTGGTTGGAGGTTATTAGGGAGAAGTATGAGATTCCTCCAAATGTCACCCTTAGGGCCCCTGATGACTTCGACTACCCTTGGGAAGTTCAGGATGGGGAAATTTGTGTTTATACCGCTTGGTTTGAGATGGGGTTACGCCTTCCTTTCCCTAGACTGCTTAGGGATTTTTTCTGTTGGTTCAATCTTTGCCCGGCCGATCTGCTTTTGAACAGTTGGAGGCACCTGTTAGGGTTTATGGCCCTAGGTCGTCTGAATGGTGTTGAGGTCTCCTTAGACTTGATCCGTAGTAAAATGGATCTTAAATATAGGAAGGCGGAGGGCCTCTACTACATGTCGTTTGACAAGGGCTTCCGGCCTTTGACTTTCGTGCCGTCCTCCAATAAATTTTGGAAGGATCGGTTCTTTTTTGTTGGTGGAAAATGGGAGGTGACCGACCCTGAGGACCAGTTCTCCACGTTCCCCCGGAGCACGGGGTTTATGGGTGAGACACCCTTTTCTTCTGTAATTTTGCTTTGTGCCTGTCCCTTGTGCATCTGACTTGTTCAAAACTCTTTTATGTAGCCAAGAGCGTCAAGAAGAAGCCGCAATTTACCCCTGTTTTGAAAGATCAATACAAGAGACTCCTCCAGACTTCAAACCGGGATTACCGAGCCATCCTTCATTCAGGCCCTACCATGCCTCCCAAGGATAAGGGTGTTGTTGACGACGTCCTCAAATCCCTCGCTGGCAAATGGGGGTCGTCAAAGAAGAAGAGGGTGGCTAGCCAGCCCCCTCCTACTGCGTCTTCCTCGAAGAAGACGAGGACGACCGACCCTTCCCCGTCTGTGCCTCTTAAGAAGGGGGCGGTCTCCTCTGCTTCTCCCTCTTCCCGACCTCCTCTGAGGGGAGTTGTGATCAGGGAGCCCTCCTCTGCCCCTCAAAAGGGGGTGGTGATCGGGGAACCCTCTTCTGCCCCTCAGAGGGGTACGGCGGTTCTTCGGCCTGTCCCCTCTTCGGCCCAAAAATCTCAACAGAGGGGTAAGGCGAAGGTGGGTACCGACATGCCTGATGGATACAAGGCCGTCCATCAGGCCATTGAAGATTTCTGGGCTGAGGCCCCTTGTACTGACATCCCTTCCTGCAGCACCAGGAAGGGTACTGAGAAGACTGTGGCCGGTGCCATGAGGGCTCATCTGAAGGTAACGACCGACCTTTCTGCTTTTTGTGCTCTTCTTCCTTTTCCTCTTTACTGATACGTCTTCTTATTTTTGCAGACCCTCCATAGCTTGGCTGCTTTAATGGAGGCCACGGTGGATCTCCAGGCTGTGGAGAGGTTGGAGGAGGAGCTGGATGAAGCCAGGCTTCAGCTCGGTACGGCTCAATCCCAAGCCACCACCGCCGAGGACGAGCTGAAGGAGGCGAGGAATTGCTTCTCAATTATGGAATCCGAAAGGGATTCTATTAAACTTGAGAGGGATTCTTTGCGATCTGAACGAGACTCCCTTCTTCAGGACCTGACCAAACTGAAGGAGGAGAACAGTGCTCTTCAGTCTTCACTTGTTCAGAAGGTTGATGAGGCCAAGGTTGAGACCGAGGCCAGGTTGAAGACCGAGCTTCAGAAGATGGGTGATACCATTGCGCAGCTCGGTTATGACAACTTCAAGTCCAAGCTTCTTGCCAAGTACCCGGATATTGACCTGTCTGGGATTGACGACGATGACGAGGACGAAGACGGTGATCAGGACGATGGAACTGCAAGCCCCTTAGTTTAGGGAAAACTTTTGTAGTCCTGTTTCATCCTTTTGTAACCGAGCTCAAATATTAATGAAAATATCCTCTCTTCAGTTTTTGTCTCTATCTTTCTTTGATTGTTGGCAATCTTTGAGTTCTGTTCTAAATATGTATCAATGTTTTGTTGTGTATGAATGGACTTCGGCCTGTGATGCTTGTATTTATGACACAAGTAAACCTGCTCGGAACCCAGAGTATTGTTTTTACCGACCATGGGTTGTCTCCAGAACTTAACTTATGGCAATCCTCTGTTTAACAGTCGTAGAAACTGGTACAAGACAGTTACTCTGATCTTTTAGAGCAGGAACCTGAGCTTGATTGCCGAACTGAGCGACTTGGATTTGTAAGGATTTTTTGATGGTCAGTGTGACTGAGCACTTAGAGTTTTCCTCGCCTGTTTATAACTGCCGGCACCTAGTTTCGTGTTCTTGCAACAGAACATCATCCTCATAAGATAGATCAGACTTAGGGATTTTGTTTATTAAGATGGAACAGACCTGAGGTCTGTGCATTGAAACGTACCAGACCTGAAGTCTGTACATTAAGATGGACCAGTCCTGAAGTCTGTACATTGAAATGGATCAGACCTGAGCCTGTGCATTAAGATGGACCAGACCTGAGAGGTCTGTACATTGAGACGGACCAGACTCATGGTCTGTGCATTTGAGATGGACCAGACCTGAGAGGTCTGTACATTGAGATGGACCAGACCTGAGAGGTCTGTACATTGAGATGGACCAGACTCGTGGTCTGTGCATTTGAGATGGACCAGACCTGAGAGGTCTGTACATTGAGATGGACCAGACCTGAGAGGTCTGTACATTGAGATGGACCAGACCTGAAGTCTGTACATTGAAATGGACCAGACCTGAGCCTGTGCATTAAGATGGACCAGACCTGAGAGGTCTGTACATTGAGACGGACCAGACTCATGGTCTGTGCATTTGAGATGGACCAGACCTGAGAGGTCTGTGCATTGAGATGGACCAGACTCATGGTCTGTGCATTTGAGATGGACCAGACCGACCAGACTCGTGGTCTGTGCATTTGAGATGGACCAGACCTGAGAGGTCTGTACATTGAGATGGACCAGACCTGAGAGGTCTGTACATTGAGATGGACCAGACCTGAGAGGTCTGTACATTGAGATGGACCAGACTCGTGGTCTGTACATTGAGATGTTTCACGAAAGATGTTGAAAATAAAAAGAAAGTACTTTATTGATAATATTTTCGCAAATGTTCCATGTTCCAAGGCCTGGGAACAGGTTTCCCATCCATGCTTTCCAACCAATAAGTGGTCGGTCTAACTGTTTTGATAATTCTGTAGGGACCTTCCCAGTTTGGTGATAACTTCCCCATGGTAGGGTCCTTGGTGTTCTGGAAAACCCTTCTTAGGACGAGGTCCCCAACTTGGAAATTGGTAGGTTTGAGGCCAATTTTTGAGCGGTTAACCATCCTGCGCTGATATGCTTCCATTCTGATTACGGCCTGCTCTCTTCTTTCTTCGAGCAAATCCAAATTTTCTGCTAGCTGTTGGTCATTGGTCTCTTCGTTGAAAGCCTCAGCCCTTAAGGTCGGCATGCCGACCTCAACAGGGATTACTGCCTCAGTTCCGTAGGCTAGGGAGAAGGGAGTTTCCGATGTTGGAGTTCTCCTGGTCGTCCGGTAGGCCCAGAGTGCCCCAGGGAGTTCCTCGACCCATCCCCCTTTAGCTTCCTCTAATCTTTTCTTGAGAGCGTTGAGGATAGTTCGGTTGGTGACCTCGGCCTGCCCGTTGGCCTGAGGATGACCAGGGGAGGAGAAGTGTTGTTTGATGTTTAGGTCCTGGCAGAATTTCTTGAATATTTTCCCAGTGAACTGCGTGCCATTATCTGAGACGATCACGTGAGGTATGCCGAACCTGCAGACTATATTTTTCCAAGTAAAACTCTTTATCTCTTTTTCAGTGATGCGAGTCAGTGGTTCTGCTTCGGCCCATTTTGAAAAGTAGTCAACAGCCACCAGTAGGTATCTCCTGTTCGGCTTGGCTTTAGGTAATGGTCCTATGATGTCCATTCCCCACTGTGCAAAGGGCCATGGGCTAGTAATGGGGATGAGCTCATGTTGCGGCTGATGCTGATAAGGGGCGAACCTCTGGCATTTGTCACACTTTCGAGTATATTCCTTTGCTTCCTTCAGCATCCCAGGCCAGTAGTAGCCTTGGGTTAGAGCTCGGTGGGCTATGGTTCTCCCCCCATTGTGATTTCCACAGATTCCTTCATGGATTTCTGCCAAGACATATTGAGACTCTTCAGGTGCTAGGCATTTTAACAATGGCTGGGTGTAAGACCTTCGGTAGAGTTTTCCGTTAAGGACAAGATACCGAGCTGCTCTGATGCGGATTCTTTTTGTCTTATTTCTGTCCTCTGGGAGGAGTCCCTCCTCCAGGTACTGGAGTATAGGAGTCATCCAGTTCTGAGGCTGTTCCGCGATTTGGGCGACCTGGATCTCCTCGGTGCTAGGCCTTGGCTGGTGAGAGAACTTTATCGTTGACTCCACCCCCGTTTTAATGTGAGATGCCATGTTTGCTAAGGCATCGGCTCGGCTGTTCTGTCCTCTCTCTATTTTTTGGATTGAGAATGCTCGGAAGGAATGTTTTAGCAAGTTGACTAGTTCCGAATATCGGAGCATTCTTTCATCCTTGATGGCGTATTCTCCTTGAACCTGGCTAACCACCAGTTGGGAGTCAGAAAATACCTCGAGGCTCTGTACCTCGCACTCCTGAGCTAGCTTCATTCCTAAGATAAGGGCCTCATATTCCGCTTCGTTGTTGGAGGCTCTGAACCCCAAGCTAATTGCCCTTTCGGTTGTAAGTCCATCAGGAGAGTGTAGTACTAGCCCTGCTCCGGCACCTCGGTCAGTGGATGATCCATCAGCATACAACTTCCAAGTCCCTACCTCGTCTGAGACTTGAGCTTTGCCTAGCAGCGCGGGAGTGAATTCTGCGACGAAGTCCGCCAAGGCTTGCCCTTTAATTGAGACTCGTGGAATGTAGGACAAATCGAACTCCCCCAGTTCCACTGACCATTTGACCAACCGTCCTGATACTTCTGGTTTTCTTAGGACTGCTTTCAGTGGGTAGGCAGTCGGAACTTCTATGGGATGTGCTTGGAAGTATGGTCTCAGCTTCCGTGCAGAAACTATGAGAGCCAGGGCTAGCTTTTCAATTTCGGGGTACCTCTTTTCTGTGTCCAGTAATGCCTTGCTGACATAGAAGATGGGCCTCTGAACGCTCCTGTCTTGCCTAACCAGTACCGAACTGACAGCGTTCTCAGAGACTGCGAGATAGAGAAGCAGCCTTTCTCCTTGGATTGGTTTTGATAAGAGCTCGGGCGAAGCCAAGTATCTTTTGAGTTCCTGAAAGGATTTTTCACACTCGTCAGTCCATTGCAAAGATTTGTTACCTTTCAGAGCCTTGAAGAAGGGTAGACACCGATCCGTGGATTTGGAGATGAATCTGCTGAGAGCTGCTATCCGGCCGTTCAGAGCTTGAATGTCCTTTCGGACCCTTGGGGATTTCAGTCCGATCAGAGCCCCGATCTGAGTCGGGTCTGCTTCTATACCTCTTTGAGAGACTATGTACCCAAGGAACTTCCCTTTTGTTACACCAAAGGTGCACTTTGAGGGATTGAGCTTCATTTTATATTGTCTGAGGATGTCGAAGGTTTGTGCTAGGTGTTGGAGATGACTGCTCTTCCTTAGGCTCTTGACCAGCATATCGTCGATATAAACTTCCATAGTGCTGCCGATCAAGGAGCCGAACATCTTATTAACAAGACGTTGGTAGGTAGCTCCAGCATTCTTTAGTCCGAACGGCATCAGTTTGTAGCAATAGAGACCTCGTTCGGTGATGAATGAAGTCTTCTCTTGATCGGGAGGATGCATCTGTATTTGATTGTACCCAGAATAAGCATCCATGAAGCTCATGAGCTCGTGCCCTGCAGTTGCATTGACTAACTGATCTATTCGTGGAAGAGGGAAGCTATCCTTTGGGCATGCTTTGTTGAGATCTGTGTAGTCGACACAGACTCTCCATTTACCATTCTTCTTCTTTACCAGAACAGTGTTGGCCAACCAATCAGGATAAGATACCTCTCGTATCATGTTGGCGTTGAGCAACCTTTGAACCTCGTCGTTGATGACCTGATGCCGTTCTGGAGCGAGAGGCCTTCTCTTTTGTCTCACTGGTGGATGGTCTGGATCCACCATTAGTCTGTGCGTGATCAGGTCGGGATCTATCCCTTCCATGTCGCTTGTCTCCCAGGCAAATACGGAGAGGTTTTTCTTCAAAAACTTGACCAGCTCATCCTGCTCGGTATGTGTCAGGTCGGGACCTATCTGTAGGTAACGTCCCTGATCCTCTGAGCTGACCAGGACTTTAATAGGCTCCCCTATAGGTTTGGCTCTGCTATCCCTTCCTCTGGGGCTCAATGGTTCTTCAATTTTGGAGGGACAGTCTTCTGCCTCGTGACAGCAAGGGTAGATTGCATCCTTGCACACACGGGCGTGCAGTAATTGCTATTTGGGGGCCTTAGCTTTGAGTGCGAGGGCGTGGCACTCTCGGGAGGTCGGTTGGCATCCTCTGATGGAGTAGACTGTCTGATTGTGAACGTATTTTAAGCATTGGTGGAGGGTTGAGGTGACCGCTCCCATCTCATGTAGCCAGGGCCTTCCAACTATGACGTTGTAGGGAGATTTGGCTTTTATGACCATGTACTCGGCTATCGTGGTCTTCTGTCCGTCCCCTTCACCCGCAGTGGTGGCCAGATCGACCCTTCCTAGTGGAGTGTTAGTGTTTCCATCAAATCCCGTCATGATTATGCTCGTGGGCTTAATGTTATTGGGGTCGAGCTTCATATGCTTGAAAGGATTATAGAACAGTACGTTGGTCGAACAGCCAGTGTCGACGAGAACTCTCCGGATATCGAAGTTGGCGATCTTAAGGGAGATAACCAGGGCGTCGCTGTGAGGACAATGAACTCCCCTAAGGTCGTGATCCGTAAATTGGATTTCCGGCAAGGGCTTTAACCTTTTCTCCAAGTTAGCGACCTGCATGATGTTGGGAGCAGACCTGGCCTCCCGAGCATATCGTTTCCTTGACCTGTTAGAGGTGCCTGTTACAGGGGAATCTGCGTGTAGGACATAGATCACCTGATTGTGTTGTGGGGGTTCGTTCCTGCCTCCTTTCTGCTCCTGCCTCTGGTCGGTTTTTCTCTGCTGGGGTCGTTCGTCACGGGGGTTCTGTCCTCCGTCCTGCTTGACGAACTCCTGCAGCCTTCCTCTCCTTATTAGCTGCTCAATTTCATGCTTGAGAGCTTTGCAGGTATTGGTTGTGTGCCCTCGGTCTTTGTGAAAGTCACAATATTTGGTCTGGTCTCGATAGCTGGGGTCTCCTTTCAAAGGCTCCGGCCATCTCATATTTTCTCGAGATCTTACTTGCTTCAATATGTTGTACGGAGAGGCGTTTAGGGGAGTGAAGTGGTTGAATTCCCTTAGTCCAGAATTGAAGGAGGTTCTGGGGGCCCCCCTTTTTTCTGGGCTCCTGACTCTCTTCCTGGCCGAGCTGGTGTCCTTCTTTTGACTATCTTTCTTGTGATCGTCTTTCTGAGCTTGTTCTTTGACCTTTCTAGAGGTGTCCCTGGCCTCCTCCAGGTTGATGTACTTCCTTGCACGGTCCATGAGTGCTGCCATGTCCGCAGGGGGACTTTTGGTCAGGGAGTCTCTAAACCCTCCTTGAGCAAGTCCAGCGGCTAGAGCAGCCACTAGGAAACTGGGGCTGCAATCTGTTACCTCAGTGAGCTCGGCGTTAAAGCGTGCTATATACCCCCTGAGCGATTCTTCCCTCGTTTGCTTTATGTTCAGAAGGAATTCCGGACCCCTTCTTAGCCTCCTGCTAGTCATGAATCTGTCCAAGAACCTTCTGCCGAGCTCATAAAAGCCAGATACTGAGTTCGGCGGGAGGTGGTGGAACCACTTTAGGGCGGTACCATTGAGGCTGGTTACGAACGTTCTGCATAAGAAGGCATCAGAAGCGCCGTGCAAAGCCATGGTGTGCTGGTAGTGGGAGAGGTGGTCCCCCGGGTCCCCAGTCCCATCATAAGGGGTGAATTTAGGGACGATAAATTTCTTGGGTCTTTCCTCGGCCATGACAGCATTGGTGAACGGGGTGGCCGACCTCCCGAGCAATCTAGCCAGCTCGTCCTGTTCTGGATACTGGGCACCCCTTATGATAGCAGTACGGTCTATTGATTCAGCAACTTCCTCGGCTCTTACTGACCCCCTTGGTAAAACAGGTTGCTGCGAGGCAGGTCTCACGGCCTCAGGGCCTACATGGGTAGGCTGATCTTGGCCCGCTACTGGGGGGTTGTTCTGATTCTCTGGTACTGGTGGTACAGGAACTACTCGAGGAGGTGATCCTTGTGGAACGTAGTTTACTCCCGAGGCCCCCGGAACGGGGGGTCGGGTGGTACTTCGATAATGGACCTCCGGGACAAAGGTGGGAATCCCTCGACCGGCTGCCGACGACGGCTGGGGGTCTATATGAACACCGGCGGCCGCAGGAGGCTGCTGCTGTTGAGTGACAACGGGTGGATTTTGAGGATTGGTTTCATGATTCTGGGTGAACATTGCTAGGGTCCTGGTCATGGTCAAAAGCTGTTCCCGTAGCAACTGGTTCTGCCGCCTAGTTTCGATTAGTTCTTCCTGTGCAGGGTTATTCACTCGCCCTCTTCCTCGTCCAGCAGTTGGTTGAGGATGAGGGTTTTGAGTGTTATTCCTGGGTCGCAAGTTGGGAGCCATAATCCCTCTGATAGACGAAAGATGAGCTTAGATTGAGTAGAGCACTTTGGTGATTGTCGTTCCCACAGACGGCGCCAAACTGATGCTGCACTTTTTGGCCCACGTGAGATCCAAGCTCGGCTCCCTGCGAAACACTCGAAACAGAAGATCAGAGGACCACCGGGTTGGCTCCGGCGGTAGCCGCTCCGATGCTTAAGTCAATAAATTGAATTGAAAGACTCGTAATGAAAGCCAAAATAATGAGCATCAAAATAAAGCGTACCTTTAGGGTTGAATTTATAGGCAATATCTCTCCTAAGTTGATTAGGATTTGGAGCCATGAATATAGGGATTGGATCTCTGGAGATATCAGTTACCTTGTTGAATATGGCAACTTAGTGTGGCAGTTTCCTTGTTGGAGATAGCTTCCTTATTTCCTACTTGGTGCTTACTGAAGCGATGAGTAGGTCTGATCATTGATGTGTTGTATTGCAAGCTTGCATCTATACAAGTTAGTCTTTATGGGAGAGCTGTCTTGCTTTGATACTGTGAGCTCGGCCCATGTAGGTTATGCCCTTGACTGACTGAGGATGAGATATATGACCGAGCATGTACTAAATGGCCGAACACGGATTATAAGGCCGAATATGAACTAAGCGACCGAGCACAAGTTATGTGGCCGAGCCCGAGCTGGGCGACCGAACACAAGTTATATGGCCGAGCCTGAGCTCTATTATAGGTCATGAACCGATCTTGCGGTTGCACGTGTCATGCAGTGGTTGGTGTGTTACATAGTGGTATATCAATATATATATATATTTCAATGTCTATCCCTAACTATAACTAATAATGTGTTCTGTACATTTGTTGGGTATAAGTGGCAAATAAGTTTTAAAAATTTTGGACCTTTTGAAAATTAAAAAGAAAAAACACAAAAACAAAAGCAGTATAGACCCCTTCTTAGAATTTCCATCCAAGTCGTTTCTATATATAACTTAACAGAAACCCTTTTTTCTTCGTCCTTCTTCTTCCAATGCCCCAGTTCAGTTTTCTTTATTTAATTATAATTAATATGTATTAAATAATACATATAATAGGTTTCATTTATTTGAAATGATATATAATAAATATTATTTGAATATAATATGGATTTTATTTTTGTGATTTTAATATTTGTGTAGTTATTTATTAGTTTTTATTAACTTAATTTTATAACAAGCTACCAAATAATAACCAATACTATCTAATAATATAAAAGATATAATGGCCATTCATGCACTAAAATCACTTATGAATAATTTTTACCCAATACTCAATAAGCAACTCAGTCATCATAAGTTATTCTGCAACATACATTCAAACACCTAAAATTTATTTCTCATCTTATTTCGTCAGGATTAACTCGATATAACTTTTTCTGTCACTCCAATATCAAACAATGGTTAAGTTTAATTGGCCTGGGGCATTGACCAATTTCACACAAAATGTTTTTCCTAAGGCTAGGAATGTCATACCATGCCTTCAAAAGATGAATATAAATGCAACTTCAAGATTCATTTTCATTTCACAACCCGCAGCTGCAATTTTTCTTACCTACCCAAACAAAAGATATAGAGTTTACATTTCAGAACAGTGAAATATCTGGACAGGATCTAAAAATGGAAGAGTGATAAAAACTGATTGGAGTGATGATTTATATATAGCATGCAATTGTGTGAGGCTATTCTGTTTTGGAAAGCTAGCTGATTCAAATTTCTATGGGTTTCCTAAGTTCAATAGCTGAGTTCACAAATATATAAGAAAAAGGAAATAAATTGTTAATTACAACTGCAATTTATAATGTTAAAAACTGTTCATTTCTCTAGCTATTGCCCTTCCTTTTGCCATTGCTTAAGTTCTTACAACCCTAACCACTCAAGAAAATAAAATAGAAAAGAAGAATCATACTCATCTCTAGCTTGGTATACTTCATCTGTAGTGTAATCGCAGTCCCTGGCTCCTAATACATGCAAGCATTCAAGAATGAATGCAACTTTGCAGCTTTGTAGGCTCACTGATCAGTCTCCTGGCTGTGAAAATTTCTTTTAAAGTAAATGGCTCAAAATACAGTCTTTCCATTCATAAAAGCACAATCACAATATGGTACAGTGTGATGCATACACATGCGCACAATTTCAAGATGGCAGCATGCGCTTTAATTACAGATGGAGGCAAAGTTTTGTCTCTCTACCAGTGCCTCAATTTATTGGAGAGCTGGATAGAGAATCTTTACGACATTTGAATCAACCACACATTGAAGACGTTTAGGTTTTAACGGTTTCTCCCAAACATATGGCAATACATTTTCACAGTGCGAATCCTTCTAAGCTGTTACAGCTTCAGGGGACTCTACCATTCTCGGTGGGAGACAAACTGTCATAGTAGTCCACCAAGACTTTCCAACCACCAGGGCACATAAATCCATCTGGAGGATTCTCCTTGTTCTTTGCAAGCGTTCGCATCTGTAAAATGCAAGCATCCAGATATAACATTCAATCCACATTAACACACAAAATAAAATGCATTTTCTCTCTCTAGCTTTTCTTTCTTTTGGAACTGCAAGCAACTTCAAGATCATTATTATACATATAAGCAAGGTCATCAATGCTTGGGGAAGAAAACATACCTTGGTGCCCGAGATGAAGAGGAAATCTTGAGGCCTAGAAGGATCAAAGAATGCCATTTTACCCTGAGTCTTGTCGTAAGCAGCCACCTGCAGTTGTACTCAACTAGTTAATACTTGCGATTTTCACAAATTAATTGGACATGAGTGACATCATAAGTGAATAAAAACTAGGGTGGCTTGTGTACCTTGAAAGGGAGGACTGTTGAGCCGCTTCCAGTCCAGGAGCCATGCTTAATACCTTCTTCCCATGATCAGCATCATACAAATCTCTTTTCTCAACTGGATGACTCATGCCAGCTGGATCCCGACCCACAATGTAAAAGTTGGCCCCTGCATTAATTCGAGCTTTTGCATGCCACTGCACTTCAGTTGGGCCAGCATAATGCATGGGAGATGGAAATATAGAAACCACAGGTAGTCTCTGGATCAAGAACACCATCTTCAAGCACCTGAGACAACAGTTCCATTGTTGAATAAAATCAGCACAGGCATGAGGTCCAGGCTTTTGTACATGGGGGCCCTTGACTACAGCGAACTGATTTCCAGTCAAAGTTTGGGTTTCCAAGTTCCAGGATAAAATCCTTGCCCCCAGATCAATAGAGCAATGTGCTTCTCTTCACCAAAGAAATATGGGTTTTGAATGGATCTTTAATCATTCACGAGAGAGAGAGAGAGAGAGAGAGAGAGAGAGGGGGATTGGGGAAAGGCTCTCCACTAAGGTAATTCACCTCTAATGAAGATGGAACTGTAAGAAACAAACAACAAAATCCATGTTCCTGTGTCTCCATCCCCGTGTAGTGGGTGTATCCCAACATGCAATTAATCAATGTATGGATTACGGACTATGGTAAGAGGTCAAAAAATGAAGTACTGTACAAACCTTCTCATGTTGCTTCATTCGCCAGCTAAGTGGAACATCATCTGCCTTTGTGTAGCCTCCCAATGGATGAAGCAAGAGGACAGGGTTCTTGTAGCCCATCTCAAGTAGCCGACGACGTGTGTCAGTCATCAATAAAGCATGGCCATTGTGCACAGGGTTCCTGAGCTGGAAAGCAAACACAGCATCCGCATTACGCTTTGTGAATTCTTCACGGAGTTCAGCAGGGGACAGTCGGAACCGATCAAGACCATCATGGTACTTGATTGGTTCTATAACCTCCAAGTCACCACCGATCAGCCAGTTTCCAGCACTGCTTATAGCTTCCTCAACATAAGGTAGACCAGGGGCAGTGGTACCCCAAGTTCTTGCAATTCGTTCTTCTTTGTTATGCTTGTAGATCTCAATACTGTTATTGCCCAAAGAAGAAAGCAAGAAAGTAGATGAATTAAACAATCAGAAAGTAAATGAAACCATCCATCCAAGCAACTTTGTGAAAATACAATGTCATCAAAACATATGAAGGCACAAAATATAATCCTCTAAAAGTAAAAACCAAGTACTCAACAATTAACAAAATTTAGTATTTACAGTGACCGCCTAAGCATTTTCCATAGAGCATGGGCTTCTACTAAACACTCCAATGCATCCACCAAATTTAATTTTTTTGGTGACTACCCAAGCATTTGCCATAAATCCTGGGCTTCACCTGGATAATTCAATTCAACCACCAGATTAGCAGCACCACCCTAGGGAAGCTTTGTTATATGGACTCTTCTATATGCAACAAAGCACCCATGTCGAACACAGCACATGGACATAGGTATGGGATATGTCCAACATGTCTACTTGATTATGCACCCAGCAAAATGTCCACAAATTCAAGTTTACTATATAATTGTACATAAAATTCTCTGAACAGTGTTCCTTTAGTTGAATTGTTGGTTGAAAATGGATGAAGTGCCCATATTGAATATCCAATAATACATTAAAAAAAAAAATCATTTCACTTTAGAAATATAAGAAAAATATTAACAAATATACATACTTTGTTGTCCCCATGTCCGTCAGATATGGGGATTCGGTATGATTGACGCTCAGACACATAGCCACACTAAACACATATCCGAGTCCATGTAACATAGCTGGGAAGCCAGCTGGGTGATAATGTACCAAGCCATATGTCCAATTAGACTGGACAGGATTTTAGCTTAATCCCATAAAGTGAGGATTTGTTAGTAAGAAGATGTGAATTTGATTAACTATGTGTACCAATCCATGGACTAAAAACATATATCTACCCAAGATGAATCTAACAACATTTTACTGAAATTGAGGAGGTTATGTGGATTTGTTTCCTGAAAAGTAATGTATTACAATCCCAGATTGTCTCTAGTAACTCGACCAAGAACTTGTAAATTTTCCCAACTTCTGGCATTCACGTTGCTTGTTCAATGAGCTGTGAAAATTCCCACGCATGTTGGTCAACTAAGAAACTATGTGCCAAATAGATATGAATAGCTCAGATAAGGATGTTGTGATGATGGAATGGAAAGAATAGTTAAGATATGAGAGTAGGATTGAGCTCATTTGAGAAAAAAATACTCTAATTTAAAAGGCTTGATCATCATATTACCTGTTTTTGCACCTTCCCCTACTGCTTTATACATCAAGATGTCATGAGGCCAAGATGGTTTCAAAGTAAGGATCCTAGAACCGGTTGAGTTGACTCTCTAAAAATTAATAATCATGGAAGATACTTTTTTTTTTCCGATAATTAGAAGATCCAAAAAATTAATTACTAGCATTATCAATTATTAAGTTAGTAGATGATTTTTATCACGTAAAAAAATTCCTCACATGCATACAATTTTTAGCATAACTCAACAAAGCCTTATTTCAATTATTTGGGGTCGGCTACAAGAGTTTTTATCACCAACAAAAGTTCCTTTCATGCACACAATTTGTAGTATAAAAATAAAAAATGCATATATTTTTTCAAAGGTGAGATATTTTTCACTAAAAAAATATGTATAATAACTAATTTAAGATATAAAAATGTTACTAATATCCTTTTATATTATGAATAAACAAATTTATTAATAATTTTATTAACATCTATCCATGTACACATGTGATTTTATATTATAATAATTAAACCATAAAAGGATATCTTCAGAACTTTGTTAATTATTTAGTAATAACTTATTATCTACCACAAAACAAAGTTGGTTCCTCAGAAAATTATCAATTAATAGAGATGATTAAGTTATTGAATATTAGTTATTAGAGGGTCAACTATATAATGCCTGAAGGCCCTGAACAAATACTGTAACTTGTAGTGTGAATGAAAACTTGGGAGCACCTAATTATTTTGACATGTCAGTAAAGATTAATCACTAACGAAAGGACCTAAAATCAAATGAAGAATAAGAAAAGCAAGAACACAGCTCCAAAAAAAAAAAAGAATAATCCTGAACAAGTTGAAGTAAATTTCTGCTACAACACCACAGTGGTTCCCCGCATGGGTGAAAGAGGATTTTCTAAGAAAGAAATCATAACTTAGTGCAAAATATTTGGTATTCTAAACTAGGTATCAACTATTAAGTACTAAACATATCTTCTGAACAGCTTGGACTACACAAGTGCAAAAATACAAACCAACATAATCTTATATCTACACAGTCTAGGAGAGTATATTCATAATTCTTTTTTTCTTTTGAGTAAGGAGAGTATATTCATAATAGTTTCCACAATGTCATCACATCTAACATTAATTTACACAATAAAATTTCAAATTTTGTATGAACTCCTAGAACATGGACACAATATTCATAATATTGTCCACAAAAAAAAAAAACAATAATCAATTATCATATCCTGCATTTTTTACACTAAATAAAATTTCAAAATTTTAATGAAGCCCAGAGCAAGGACGCTTCTCAGTTCTCACACACAACTCTGGGTCCAACACAACTTCAAAGTATCGGACACATACATGTCCGAAAAAAAAAAATTCAAAAAAAATTTAATATAACACAAATGGTCAAAACACATTAAGCATGCAATGGGCCCTTTTTTATGTAGAAAAAGAATATAGTTGCAAAGAAAGAGCATACCAAAATTTTATAAATGAAAATTGTATGAGCTTATCTTCTAAATTATGTAAAATATAAAATTTGAATCAATCAATCAATCAAAATTTAATGTTTGTCCCTTATCAAATACATTGTATTTAGATATTAACTTGTTCTCACTCTGTCTATCCTACTTCTTTGGAGTGTTTTTCTGTCCAGTGCCCATATCAGCTCTACATAAATGAACTCTAACCAACTCTATTTTTATTCTTTTTTCTTGTCTGGGTAGGCAGAACTCTAGCATCTCTCTACCAATGAACTTTCGGTATAATATCGGTCCCAAAAATTAGTTATCTAACTTACAAGGGTGAGTGTTTCCAAAAAAATAAAAAAGAAGAGTAAAATTGACATGACAGGTAACTAAGACAAACTAATACTCTAAATAGGACAGGCGTTAATTATGTCATTTTCATGCTTCGATATAATCGTATACTACAACTGTTGATATTAATATTTTGGATATATCTCATTATCAGCAGTCAAAGTCCAGCTGCAATGCATGCGTCTGACTATCTTACGTGTTTGGTCACGTGATTACAAGGCAAAGTCAAAATGAATTCCAAACACATCAAAATGTTCATTTGAAAAGTGTGTTGGTATCTGTATGCATCCCGTGTAGAAGCTAGAAGCAAATTTAAACATTCCTTAGTACTTTACTTTTGATAAGTCTAGAGGCAGTGTTTAAAATTTCAAAATTTTGTTAAATTTCTGCTACCTTCTCACTCAATTTGTAACCAAGGTGGGACCTTAGAAAGGATAAAGAGAGCCAAACGCTCATTATCTTATCCAATACTATCACTAAGGTTTAGACCATGGTATACAAAACATCCATCGAAACTTGTTCTATATATTTTTCTTTTTTTTTTCAATTTTAAAATGTTAGATGACGAGCTGAATTTGACAATACTTCACATATAATCACATAAATCACCAACATAGAATCAAAATCAGGGAAATGATAAGAAAAACATCAATATTTCCATCACAAAACTAACAGCAAATAGATGTCAGATAATCAGCCTTGTCATAACCTTTATAACACGTGATCAATAATATTCTTGGGCCAGACACACAGATAGATTCAAACTTTAAAGTCAACCATATATGCAAATCATACCTCTTCAGTTACAATTTTTTCCCTCCCTTTTTTTGGCATGACCTCCTTTGTTTACCTTACTACTGCGAATACTTATGAAGTCTCTACACTCGGGATGAACAGATAAATTTTCAAGCTTCATTGAAGATTAAGTCCTAATTTCATACCAAAATATTTCAATTTTATACAATAATTATTGAACTCAATTTAAGCCAAACAACTGCATCATCTTCATAGATAAAAAAAAAAAAAAGTAATATATTTTAATTATTGAACACAATTTAAACAAAAAATAATAATAATAATTCACATAGATAATTATCAATCAATTTACATAGAATTAAAACATTCAATTTTAAAAAAGGTAGAACAAAAAAAATTAAAATAATTCTCATAGAATCATCCAATTTACATGCAATTATCACATTGTATATCTAAAGCATCACAAAAGAATTCCAATTATTATACACACATATCTCAGAATAAACATAAATGGAATTCAATGAAAATACAGTCCAAAATGCCCTTACTTGCTTAAAATCGCGACCGTCTTATCGCCGGAGTCGACTAGAGCGACAGTTTTCGACTCGCCAATCCGATTCTTCTGCAAATCGTCGATGGCGAGCACAATAGGCACCGACATGTTGACGACGGACCCGTGGTCAAGCCGGAGCGAATTGAAATGAAGCGTTTGGAGGAACTCGGATTCTCTCATGAACCCATTGAGTGGACTAGCCCAACCTTCGCTGAGCACATGAACCCATTGAAGATCGATCCGAGAAAGCTTGATTCTCGGCATTGACAAAGCTTGTCTCTTCTTCTCATCTTTCTTCGACTCCTCAACGAAGAGCTCAACAAGCTTCCCACCATCGGGGTCGATCAACCCGCAAGAAATTCGGGATTTTTTATGGGTCTTCTTTTTTGAATGCAGAGAAATTGAGAGTTTTAGGCGTGTGATGAAACGGTGTTTGTGGAATTCGGGTAAGGAGTGAGATGGGTTTGGAGTCTTGATGAAGAGAGCGGCCATGGCTCGCCATAATAATGGAGAGAATAATTAAGCTTTAAGACCAACTCTCTGGTTTTCTGAGTGGTAGTTTAAGTTTAATGTTACAATAATAAAGGGCAGAGAGAGAGAGAGAGAGAGAAAGGGGGTTTTGGGAATTAAAAATTGACAGTATGATTTGGAGAAACAGAGAGATCTTAGGAGTTTGATAGATTTCTTATTGGATTTTATATAGTATGCTGTTTGGGTAAAATTTTCCCGGGTAAATCTAGGAGGATGAACCTGGACACTATTTTCCTGTACTCTTCTTTCTTAATTAATTCCCATGGAGTTGGGCGCCCTAATCTTTCAAACTTGTAGTATAAATCAAAAATGCCCTTTGATAAAAAGACTCGCCATTCTTTCAGACAAGAGGCCACATTTTATTTAGGCAATTGTTTTCACCCGTCTTATCTATTTATTTTTTTAACATTCTTTCAACATAGTATATCCACATTATTATAAGTTTGAGCTAGTATTATCTTATTATAATATTTTACTAAAAAAATTATTTATTGACATAGTTATTCGAGTGCTAGTAAATTTAATATCTTAGTGTTAGTGAATTTAATCTTTTAGTACTAGTCATGTCAGGTGAGTATTAAAAGACTTAATTGATTAGTACCTGTAAATATCAAAAGACTTAATTAACTAGTATCTCAACAGTCACGTTAGCAAAAAAAAATAATAATAATAAAATTTTACGATAAAAATAGCATTACTCTATAAGTTTATCTCATAATAGTCAAAAACACTTCTAAAGATCCTCAAACTGAAGCCTCTAAATATTATCATAACCATTAGATAAATTTAAACAAGATGATAACAATTACTAACTTATAGTTTTATTACGATAAATTTAATCTAATACTTCTCAAATTCGACACCTCTTCCATTTTATAAAACATGAAGGACATTCCTTATTATTTATTTTTTTAATTATTGAGATAATTGAACCGTGTTAATTTTATGAGAACTAAAGACATACCCGATGCTTCCTACCAATGTTAGCACTCAAATTCAAACCCAACACCGATTTTTAAACAAAGAAAAGGTATTACTGGAACTAGAGATTGTTGAGTTTGCAATTTACTTAATTTTTATTCAAATATTTAAATAGGAGACAGGTTGAAGTTGTGATGGAATATTTGAACCCAAATGAGCCTGTCACTTGTTCAACCAAAAAGACTAATGTCTAAGACCATTGTCCTCAGAAGGAGGACAAGGCTGTCTTTTCACCTGAAGAAGAGCTCCACAATGCTAAATTGTAGTGCCCAAATCACTGGAATCAACATCACTTTCACCTTGGGTCAAATTGGCAAATAATGTTGGTCTTGCCTTGTGGCTTGTTTGTTGCTGCCGTTACTTTCTGGGAATCTTCTTCTTTCTATCTTTCTTTCTTTCTTTTTTTTCAATTCAAACATGCAAGCTTCTTCCAAAATTGAACATTGCTCATTTCATGGCCACATTCAAACACAAGATTAGGAGTGTATGAGAACAAAGTTCTCTTCTACATTGTGGGGTAAATAAAACTTGTTTTTGTATTGTAATTGGAAGATGACGTGTACAACCTTCCAATGAATACATGGCACGCAACGGGACGGCAAAAGTAATGCATTATTAACAGAGTATTAATTAGATTAAAATCAATTAATGTGGATGGTTACTTGATTTGGCCGACTAAGGAAGTCTCCAAGGCTATCGTAACGTGACATATGAGAATACGCAAACTTAGAAATTACTACTTAAATGAAACTAGCAGTAAAAGACTGACTCGTGAGTCGTGACCAAGGATTTATACAAGAATTAAGGAGTAATGGCACAAGTTATCTATTGATATTCTTCACACGGCTTTGGATTAACACATGCTAATATATTTTTTTAATAATATTTTGTTATATATATTATAGTTTATTAAAAAAATTATATACATTATACTATTAAAAAAACACATTATTATGTAATTATACTAATTCTATTCAAAAAAATTCCTCATCCTATTCAAACCCAAACTGACTAATGTTATGAGATCCACTTGTATATCTCATCCAAGGGCGGATCATAGAGGAGGCTAGGGTGGGTTGTGCCTCCCCTCCAGTGTTAAATCTTTAAATAAAAAAATTACATATGAAAATTTAATTTTTTTAAAATTAATCTATTTCAAAACTTTTGCCCAATTCAATTTTTATTTAACATTTCTCATTTTTTACTCTAAAATTTTAACTAAATCTAAAAATTTTATCTTAATTTTTTCATATCTCACCCAAACACATTTTGCCCAACTCACAAAATTTTTGACTAAAATTTCCTCCAAAAATTTTTTTACCTCTAATTTTTTTTCCTAATTCGGCCCTTGATATAATATATGGGAGGGCAATGCAAAGAAGGTAAGAAGAGGCTAAACTCACTCAGTTTTCAACTTATTTTTTGAACTCATATTTCCAAATAATAAAAATGATATTTCTTGAAAAATTTTAAGCAAAAAATTATTTTAATTGAAATTATTGACTCTTATACAACAATAAATCTGTTTAAATTTTTTTTTTTATTAGAAGTTATCCAAAGATTCAAAGATAATTTGATCTGTACTATCGCTGAAACTTTTTTATACTACTTTATTATTGGACGTTTTTTTCCACGTGTCTCATGACCTGTTTGGGAAAAGTTAGAACTGATTCTGTAAAATACAGATAAATTGATTTTAAATATTTTGCTGCTTGATAAATTTTATTTAAGATGATTTCTAACTATTGGTTTAACAAACAGGAGAAATTCTTTAAGTCCATGTATGAAATGGAGAGGAGCCCAATCCTATCACCCTTTTAGTTCAAATAGGCATGTTTGTTTCATGAATGGTGGATGAGCTATCTCCTTCACTAATAGTAATAGGATTAGTAATCTCACTCTTTCTCTCTTATTATTTTATTCATATTATGAGTCATTATTTATTCTTGATACTATTAGTGAGATTCTTTTTTTTCTTCCAAACACCGACTTCACAAGATTACGAGAACTAATTTGTCCAATCTCCTTCCCAAGCCTACAAACAAACATAGCCATAATGCTAACTATGGCCCTCTCATTTCATAGTAATTTGGTAAATTGTTAGACCATCTTTTAACAAGTGTTTTGATATATAATTTTGAGTTTAAGATTGAAAATACCATCATCAATTACAAATTTTATATCACCTTTAATTAACCACACAATTGATTCCAAAGAAAAAAATAAAATTATACAGTTAAAAAGTATCGGACTTTTAAATATAAATTTTTTCACAAAAATTTGATTTGGCTGTGCTTGACTAGGAAGAAAAGAATACTAGGAAATGAAAGAACTAAAGAAATAAAGTGCAAGAAAATAATTTTTCCATACCTATTTGGTTAGAATGAAGAAGTTAGAAAAATAAAATATACATAAAAGACTCCAACTTTCTTGTGTTTTCTATAAGAGAAATCAAGGGTTGTTTCTTGAAAAATGAGTTGTGTTTTTGTTCATTATTCAAATATATCTTCATCTCTTTTATTAATTCAAACAATCATATCCAAACTGGGTATTTTAACTTTTTGCTAACCAAACCCCCCAATAAAAGGGATAACTTTTCTTGAGAAATACAAAGTGCAGTTCCAACGATCTGATCATAGATGTTTATAAATTTCATGTGAGTTAGTAATGCGCCAGCCACCGAGCATTTAATGTTAGATGGCTGAAGTCAAACAATCGTACTAATCACAATTGTTCAAAGCGCCACTCATTTTTTAATTATTATTTTTGGATGAACCCCTTCTTCTTGAGTAAAAAATCTTACTAATTTTTGAAGAAACTGAAGCTACATCTCTGTTTCATTTCTATTCAAGAGATCTTTTTTTTTTCCCACTACTTTTCATGACTCTCCACCTAAAGTAAGTGTTGTAATCTGATCAGATTGGGCAATGGCAATCCTAAGCCGAACACTGAGGACTGAACAAAGTCAATCAACATTTTTTTTGGGGGGTATATTTTATCTGAATTAACTTCTCTATACAAATCCTGCACAGGTAACTAATGGAAGTGAATTGAGGAAAGTTTACAAAGGTACATTGAACCCATCTCGAATTGGTTTCCATGAGGGCTCAACCCAAACCAAGCTATATTTTGATTTGAGGTTGGACCCAAACCCAAGCTCCCCGATTCTTGTTTGACCTCTCTAGTAATACCATGGCCCACAGGCTATAAATCCAACCCACTGAGCCACCCTGACCACTGCTATCTTACAAATCACAATGTATTTCTGCTCATTTTGAGTAGGGGTACAATTTGGATGGCCAATCTGAAATTCAGGTCTGATTTTTTTTTTTTTTAAAGGATCTGGGACTTCATTTTTTTATACATTAGATTAGGCTTGGACGAAAAAAATTCCAAACTCGATCTAAATTAGAGTTGAACTTGGGATCGAGACTTTGAAAACTCAAGTAGTACTCGAACCCAATTCAATATTTTATATATTATATTTTTTATACTTTAATTATTTATCATTAGATTAATAGGAATTACTTACAAAAATTACTATTTACATTTTTATAATTTCAAAAACTTTTTGCTTTTACCATTTTTTAAAAAATTAAATTATGTTGAATGAATTATTTTAACGATTTTTTATTTCTTTTATAAAGAAAAATTGAGAAAAATTATTGAAACTTTTAATATATAATCAAAATAAGAAAAAATACTAATTTATTAAAGAAATCGTGAATAAAAATTAAAATTAAATCGGGTTCGGGTCGGGCTCAGTTTGAATCCGATACTAATAAATTTTAATTCGAGTCGAACTCGAGTTGAACTTGGACATGACTCAATCCAAACCCAACTCGCCCAAATTGCACTCCTAATTTTAAGAATTGCCTCTCAAGTGTTCAATACTTTGCAATTCTACAAATATATGTCCAAGACATGTTAATGAATCTATATAAGTACATGTTCAAAGAGTAAATAATCTGATTTCGATAAGGGATTTATGTAAATTTAATTTACATAAATAAGAATCTTCAACTATCATAAAAATCACATGATCTTCTTTTATGCAAAAACAAATAAATAAAATAATAACATACCGGAATCTGCCATAATGAAAAACTCATTTTGCTTGAAGAAAGCTTGTATAAATTATTTCTCTCACTTGACCTCTTTGATTTTGTACGCCAGAATGTTATGAGAAAAACTGGTTAAAATAAGTGGGCAGGGAGGACAATTCTTACTTAAAATTAAACTCTTATCCTACTCCCCATAAAAGTAGGTAAATAGGAAACCCACTTACCTTATTATATCTCACTAATTAAATAACCGTGCGTAACTCTTCCAAAGTCAATAACGGCCTAATTTCATTAAATCCAAATAATGTCCATATTATCCTTTCATGTGAGACATATTTTAACAATTTAACGCAACAAGTATAAGGAACTTGACAAGAAAATTGCTTTTGTGGTATTGGATTCAATCTCTCTCTCTCTACTTTCTCTCTCTAACCATAGAGAGCTTCTATATCTTCTCGGTCACATATTCACATTGGAAAATGACAATTTGAGTTATTTCTCGTTTCCAAGCAAGCGGCAGCTTAGTGCAACAAAACAACTTTACTAAAGTTAGGTGTTTTCAAAATCATAAGATCCATTGAAGGCTACGATGACACGGTGAAATTTCACTGTTCAAAGAGTAAAATTTTTTTTTTTTAAATTTTATATGTAATATATATCTTATTTGATACATCTTAATTTTTATAATTCAAATATATAAATTTTATAAAAAAAAATGGTTTATATATTTTAAGTTATTGAATTTTAAAATTTTAAAAAATATTATAAACATATATTAATTCACATGCAGTATTGCTATGAACACGAGAGAGCTTAGATTGAAGGGCAATTTAACGACAAAATAAGTGAAGAATTTTTTTCACTAAAAGATTGGAGGACCTTTACAGAATTCTCTTATATTAAAATTCAGCTTTTAAGTATCAGTTAGGATTGTCATTTTGTTTGTACTCACTCCTTTGTATCAAAAAAAGAAAAAAATTGCTTTTGTGGTGTTGGATTCAACCTCTTTCTGTCTACTTTCTCTCTCTAACCGTTGAGAGTTTCTATATCTTCTTGGTCACATTCACATTGGAAAATGATAATTTGAGTTATTTCTCGTTTCCAAGCAAGTGGCAGCTTAGACAAAACTTCACTAAAGTTAGGTACTTTTAAGATCATAACATCCATTGAAGGCTAGATGAAACTTCGTGGTGAATATTTCACTGTTCAAAGAAGAAGAAAAAAATCTGTGGGTGATGTCATTGAAAACTTTCACATATAGATTTAGAGTTAGTTTGGAAGAGCTTGGAGAATAAATTAGGGAGAATAGATTTTGAAAAATAACTAAGAGTATTTGGATAAGATTCACTTATAATGACAGAATAACTTATCGAGTATTTGATTAAAATTATTAAAAGTTATTGTAAAATAAGAAAGTCTATTTTACTTTTTATATTATAGTATTAAGTATTGTTTGATAATTTGTTATAAAATTTAATCATAAATTTTAATATTAAATGAATTTTAATATTTTAATTTATATATATATATATATGAATACATTTTATATATAATGGTAATAGAATAATATATATATATATATATCTATCTATCTATCTATCTATTACTATACCCTGTTACAATGTATGATGACGCAGGGCTTTCTCTAATTATTCTTAACTCTTGCTCCTCTCTTCTTTCTTCTTTTTAAAATCCCTCCTCACTCCACGCTTTTCTGTTTCAAATCACAAAACGAGTTTTTTATTTTTATTGTTCTATAATAATAAACTAAAACTTTGCAGTTACCTACTAATTTGCTAACACACGCTAATCTGATTCACATTTTAATTTGTGATACGTTTAACTACTCACGTTTCAATCCACAATCTAAAGATCCTCTCTCTTCCTTCCATGCTCTCCTATTTGCTACACAATGGGCCGCATTGCAAGATAATAATACAGGTTTTCCCTTTCCTGAATGAATTAATCTCTCTCTCTAAATGTATTTCTCTAACTCTTCATGTATATATATATATATATATATATATATATATATATATTTATATTTTCTTTGTTTGTTTCATTTTTATGTGTGAACAAAGATCTGATTATTATTTCATTTTATTTTTTCTTTAGTGAAAGATGTCGAAGACAATTGGATATTACGAACACTTTGAAACTTCCGGCTGTTGATTATCAAAAAATATCACTGTCACCCAAAATTATTTGAATTTGTGCTTCGGAATGTATCATAGCCAAAGATATGATCTACATATTCTTTGCACAATCTTTGTTAGGCGAATTTTTTTGGTATCTTTAACTTTTTTCTATTCTAAATTTTATTTCATTGCAGTAAGCAAATCATGAAACTTCTCTCTTCACATGACTCTTTATCTTTTTAAAAATATATATTATAAGACTCCTTGCAAAAGTAAATACTAAAGGACGATACAATGAATAGGTACTTACTCAAGACATTTAAAGTCAATACATATACATGTGGGTGCTTCTGGTAATTGAATTTTTTTTTGACATGTTTTGTTTTGAATTTTGCTTGCATTATTAGATCTTGAAGGCACAAGAAATCAATGAGTCAAAATGAGATCCTCCAATTACACTGCAAAGAAATCAATAAAAACTCATCATAAGTGTAAGTTGATGTGCAACTAAATCAGAAATTCATTTTTCACGTCTTCTTCATTGTCCATTTTAATTCCTTTTTTTTTTTTTCTTTTAACTCCTATTAAACTTCTTTCTTTCACAGATTTGTGTGGACATAGACAAGTGATCTAAGTATATATATAGAGCAACAACCTCCTGTTTGAGTTGTCTTCCATTGCAAACTCATGTTTGTTTTTGTTGTATGAATGTTTTATTGATACAAATCTTTATAGTTCGACAAGGTATTCTAATTTAATTTAAAAAGAACTATTATCCGGAAATAGAAAAACTAATATGCATATATTAGTATCATGAGGGGAAGAATAAAGGAAATTTACAAATTATTATTTTTTAACTCACATGACAAGGAGAGAAGATAGAGATTGAATCCTATTTCTTTTCTTCCTATGTATTACAATATAAACATATAATATATATAGATATAGATATACACACACACACACACTCATATTACAACTCTCTTATTATTCATTCTTAAAGTATTTTTATTCTAAAAAAATAGTCCTACAAAATTCAATCATCGTTAAAATAATTTAGTTGACAGATATTTCTTTCCATATTATTTCATTTTTTAATTTTATTAGAAATCTATAAGTTTATGTATTTATAATACTCAAGTTGATTATAATTTAAGATTTTTTTATAATTATTTTATAAATTCAGAAAAGTGTTATATTTTCAAATATATCTCTCAAATTTTATATTTTAATAATGTGATGTTTGTATATTAAATTATATAATTAATGAGTCACAATCACTTTATTTAAAATAAAAATTTTAAAATTTTAATATTATTACAAATTGTAAAAATATAACATTATTCGTAAATTTATTTTGTATGACACTTGTATGCGTGATGACTGCGTAAACTTGATGGAAAGTTCAGAATTGAAAGCATGGATGGTACCCACAAATCAGAAAAAGTAATAATAAGGGCAGTTGCAGCATTTTGGTAAATACTGTGTAAGAAGAGGGCAACATAATAATAGCAGCGCTAACAGGGCGCGAATTTGAGCATCCGACCAGCCTTTTGTCTTTTGAACACTTTGCTGGGGTCACTTTAATCTGGCTTGGATGACGCAATGCCCAGCCAAACGGGCCCTTATTGGACACGAACACGCGTAAAACTACTATTATATAAACTGAACTACATTTCAATTTTTGTGTATAGAATAAGACCTTCGAATCACTTCCTTTTCATCTTCTTTCTCTCTCTTTCTTTGTGCGTCCTTTTTCTGGAAAGCATGACTACAATATGTAATGCAGACCCGCGTTGCATCGAATTGATCATACTTGATCTACCCACAATCCTCAGCAAATCCAACAAAAATGGATGGCAAAAGGCCTTCGCAACAGTGCGCTGTTTAAGGGCCTTTTCCTCTCTCTTCAAAGAAGTTGTTGCCAAAAATAAAAGTAAGCTCTATCCTTCTCCATCTCAAACAGCACTAGTCATCGATATTGCCGAAGTCGAAACACACCCTTGCTTCTCCAATATTGATCAATCAAGCTTCCGTCGACTTGTCAAGGAGAAAAATTTGGAACAAATAGTTAGATTTGGTGGGATTGAAGGTCTGGCTTCGGCTCTCAATACTGATGTGAAGCACGGCATTCCTGGAGATGCTGAAGACATTGCACATCGACATGAAGCCTTTGGCACAAACATCTACCGCAAGCCACCTACAAAGAGTTTCTTCCATTTTGTGTGGGACGCTTTCAGAGATCCTACCATTCTAATCCTTTTAGTCTGTGCTGCACTCTCTCTTGCTTTTGGCATCAAAGAACATGGGCCAAAACAAGGATGGTATGACGGTGGGAGCATATTTGTAGCTGTCTTTCTTTTCATCTGTGTCTCTGCTGGAAGTAACTTCAGGCAAAATAGACAATTTGACAAGTACTCCGATTCCAAAGTCAGCAACAATATCCCAGTACAGGTGGTGAGAAGTGGGCGGCCTCAACAGATTTCAATATTTCAAATTGTTGTTGGAGATGTTGTTGCTTGAAGATTGGAGATCAAATTCCTGCAGATGGATTGTTTCTGGATGGCCAATCAGTGAAGGTGGATGAATCAAGCATTACAGGGGAAAGTGTTCATGCGAAAGTTAATGCTAGCCATAATCCATTCTTGTTTTCTGGCACCAAGGTGGTTGATGGGTATGCTCGAATGCTTGTCACTTCGGTTGGCATGCATACAACATTTGGCGAGATGATGAGCACAATCAACCGCGATTCTGATGAACAAACACCTTTACAAGCTCGGCTCAACAAGCTAACCTCATCAATAGGTAAGGTTGGTTTGGCAGTTGCTTTCCTAGTTTTCTTGGTGTTGTTGGTTCGCTACTTCACAGGGAATACAAAAGATGAGAATGAAAATAGAGAGTTTAATGGCTGCAAGATGACATTTGATGATGTGATCAACCCTCTGGTGGCAATTGTTGCCACTGCAGTTACAATTGTAATGGTGGCAATTCCTGAAGGCTTGCAAAAGGCACTAACACTCACTATTGCTTATTCAATGAGAAGTATGATGGCTGATCAGGTGATGGTCCGGAAACTCTCTGCCTATGAGACCATGGGCTTTGCCACCACCATATGTACAGATAAAACGGGCACACTAACAATGAACCAGATGAATGTGACAAAGTTTTGGTTAGGCCTCGAGTGTAAGGAAGAAAGAAGTTCCACCTCAATTGCAGCCGATGTTCTTAAATTGCTCCACCAAGGAGTTGGCCTAAACACAACTGGCAGCGTTTACAAGCCCACCTCAGGGACTGAGTTTGAATTCTCTGGTAGCCCTACTGAAAAAGCGATTCTATCTTGGGCTACCCTGGAATTAAATATGGCTATGGAAGAACTGAAGCAGCATTGCACCATTCTTCATGCTGAGTCCTTCAATTCAGAGAACAAACGAAGTGGTATTTTAATGAGGAAGAAGCTGACAACACAATCAATGTGCATTGGAAAGGAGCTGCAGAGATGATACTAGCAATGTGCTCCCATTTCTATGATCCCTCCGGAAACATGAAAGCTTTGGGTGATGATGAAAGGATGAAATTTAATCAAATAATTGAAAGCATGGCTGCTAGCAGTCTAAGATGCATTGCTTTTGCACAAAAGGAAGTTCCAGAAGAAGAGCATGAGGATGGAGTTGAGCACCATAAGCTAAAAGACAATGGTTTGACCCTACTAGGGCTTGTAGGTCTAAAGGATCTATGTCAACCGGGTGCAAAGAAAGCTGTGGAAGACTGTCAACACGCTCGAGTGAACGTCAAAATGATCACAGGCGACAATGTTTTCACTGCAAGAAGTATAGCCACCGAATGCGGGATACTTGGGCCTAATCAAGACGTGAATGGTGCAGTGGTAGGAAGGCTGTGGAATTTCGAAACTACACACCTGAGGAGCGCATTGAAAAAGTTGATAAAATCTGTGTGATGGCTAGATCTTCTCCCTTCGATAAACTTCTAATGGTACAGTGTTTGAAACAAAAAGGCCATGTGGTTGCAGTTACTGGCGATGGTACAAATGATGCACCAGTATTGAAGGAAGCAGATATAGGTCTTTCTATGGGGATACAGGGAACTGAAGTGGCCAAAGAGAGCTCAGACATTGTCATTTTGGATGATAATCTCGCTTCAGTAGCCACGGCTTTGAGATGGGGAAGATTTGTCTATAACAACATCCAGAAATTCATTCAGTTCCAGCTCACTGTGAATGTTGCTGCACTTGTCATCAACTTTGTAGCAGCAGTTTCAGCTGGTGAAGTCCCACTAACAGCAGTCCAGTTGTTGTGGGTGAACTTGATCATGGACACATTGGGTGCTCTGGCTCTCGCAACAGAGCAGCCCACCAAGGAGCTCATGGAGAGGCCACCTGTGGGTCGAATTGAGCCACTCATCACGAACATTATGTGGAGGAACCTACTAGCTCAAGCTTTGTATCAGATAGCTGTCCTATTGACCTTACAGTTCAAAGGTGAATCAATATTTGGCATCAACCAGAAGGTAAATGACACTTTGATCTTTAATACTTTCGTCCTCTGTCAAGTATTCAATGGAATTCAATGCAAGGAAGCTTGAGAAGAAGAATGTCTTTGAAGGGATACATAGGAACAAGATTGTTTTTGGGGATTGTTGGCATAACCATCATTCTTCAGGTAGCGATGGTTGAATTTCTGAAGAAGTTTGCAGATACAGAGAGGTTGAATTGGGGGCAATGGGGAGCATGTATCGGAATTGCGGTCATATCTTGGCCAATTGATTGGCTTGTCAAGTGCATACCTGTCACAGAGAAACCATTTTTCAACTTCTTTAGTATAAATCAATCAAGCCTCACCAAGTCAAGCCTCACCAAGCTTGTCAATGAGAGAAATAGGGAACAACTTCGGCAGCATGGGGGGACTGAAGCTATAGTTTTAGCCCTCAAAAGTGATGCAGAGAATGGGATCAATGGCGATATTGATGACATTGCTTGCAGACAGAAAGCTTTTGGTGCCAACATTTACCAGAAGCCACCAAAGGTCGTACATTTTATGTTGGATGTGTTTAAAGATCCCATTATTCTCATCCTATTTGTGTGTGCTGCACTCTCTCTTGGTTTTGGCATAAAAAAGCATGGGCTTAAAGAAGGATGGCATGAAGGGGGAAGCATATTTGTTTCTTTACTTTTAGTCATCGTTGTCTCTGCTGTAAATAGGTCCTGGCCAAACAGACAATTCAACAAATTATCCGAAGCCAGCAACAGGATCCAGATTGATGTCATAAGAAACGGGCAACAACAGCATATTTCGGTATCAGATATCGTTGTCGGAGATGTTGTTTGCTTGCAGATTGGAGACCAAGTTCCTGCAAATGGATTATACTTGAACGGGCACTCTTTAAAGGTAAATGAATCAGACATGACAGGGCAAAATGACCTTGTAGAAGTCAATCTCATCCAAAATCCGTTCTTGCTTGTCGGCACCAAAGTTGCTAATGGTTATGCTAGAATGCTTGTCACTTCAGTTGGAATGAACACAGCATGGAGCAAGATGAGGTACTCTAATGAACAGACTCCTTTACAAGTCAAACTCGAGGAACTGACCTCATCTATTTCCAAGGCTGGACTAAGCATCGCTTTCGTGGTTCTCGTAGTACTGTTGACTCGCTACTTCAATGGGGAATATACATGGAAAGAACGGAAATATGATGTTCATTGGTGGCAAGACAAATAACTGTGATGTGTTAAGAGCAATAGTAGGAATTCTAGCCACCCCAGTTGTTATTGCAGCAGCTGCCATTCCAGAAGGTTTGCTGTTGGTTTTCAGGATAACTGTTGCTTACTCGACCAAGAAAATGGCAGATGATCAGGCTTTAGTGAAAAAACTTTCAGCTTGTGAGAGAATTGGCTCCATGACTGTAATCTGTACAGACCTAACAGGCGGATTGAACCATGGAAAGGTAACCGAGTTTTGGCTACGCCAAAAATATATCAAAGAATGTGCTGCCTCTCAAATTGCATCAGAGGTTCTTGAATTGCTGCATCAAGGATTTGGCTTGAACACAAATCAGGCCCCTTCAGGATCTGTGTTTGAACTCTCCGATAAAGCAGTTTATAAGTGGGGTGTTCATCCTGGGCATGAAAACAGAGGAACTGTGTGGGACATGTACCATTCTTGAAGTTTTCAATTTAGAGAAGAAACAGGAGTGGGGTTTTGATCAGGAAGAAGACTGATAACACAATCCATGAGCACCTGAAAGGGGCACCAGAGGTAATACTACCCATGTGTTCGCATTATCGTGACGAAGACGATAATGGCACCATCAAAGTCATTGATAATGGTGCGAGGATGAAACTAGATAAAGTAATTGAAGGCATGGCAGTTAAAGGCCTCCAATGCATCGCATTTGCACATAAACAAATGCCAAAAGATGATAATGATGAGCTGAGATCGCACCCAAAGTTAAAGGAAGACGGTCTCACGTTGATAGGGTTTGTTGGTCTAGAAGTCCCATGTCAACTCGGGGTAAGAGAAGCTATAAAAGATTGCCAAGATGCTGGAGTGAAAATCAAAATGATCACCAGAGATGACATTTCCACTGCAAGATCTATAGCCAATGAATGCGGCATAATTGAGACAAACCAGGACATCACCACTGATGTAGTAGTTGAAGGAGTAGAATTTCGAACCTGTACACATGAGGAGAGAATGGAGAAAGTTGATAAAGTTTGTGTGATGGCAAGAGCCTCTCCTTCTGACAAGCTTCTTATGGTCCAATGCTTGAAACAGAAAGGCCATGTGGTTGCAGTTATTGAAGATGGAACAGGAGATGAAGAGGTACTCGGGGCAGCTGATATAAGTCTCTCTCTGAGAATTCAAGGCACTGATATGGCCAACGAGAGATCAGATGTTGTGATCCTGGGCAGCAATTTTGATTCCGTAGTCACAGCTTTGAGGTGGGGCAGAGGCATATATAACAATATCCAAATATTCACACAATTACAGCTTACTGTTTGTATTGCTTCTCTGGTGATGGACTTTGTGACACCAGTTTCAGCTGCTGAACTCCCTACAATCAACATTATCACAGCCATTTCAACTGGTGAGGTTCCATATGCAACGCTTCAACTGCTGTGGGTAAAGTTAATCGTGGGTACATTGACTGCTCTGGCTTTCACCATAGAACAGCCCACAAGGGAGCTCCATCAGATGCCATGTGTTGACCCAAATGCGCCATTTATCACCAACATTATGTGGACCAGCATAATGGCTCAAGGTTTATATCAGATAGCCATCATGCTAACCATACATTTCAAAGGTGAATCAATCTTCCATGTAAATGCCAAAGTAAGAGACACAATGGTCTTCAATATTTCTGTTCTCTGCCAGGTTTTTATGATGTTCAGTATGAGGAAGTTTGAAAAGAATGTCTTTAAGGAGATAGAAAGGAGAAAATTGTATTGGGCGATCATAGGGATAATCATTATTCTTCAGCTGGTGATGGTGGAATTCTTGAAAGGGGCTGCTGATACAGAGAGGTTGGATTGGGGGCAATGGGGCGCATGCACTGGGATTGCTGCTGTATCTTGGCCACTTGGTCTGCTAGTCAAGTTTATACCTCTTCCAGAGAAGCCCTTTCTTAGCTATCTCAAGCAGCAGAAATTATCAAGGGCTTCCAGCCCAAGTGGAAGCAGGGCAGTGTCCCCACCCTCAAGGTCAGGGGTTTAATCCCTCCTACCTGTATTCTTTCTTGTAAAAATATCAATGGTGTTGTTAGAAGTATAATAGTTCACATATATATTCTAGTAGGATTAGGGTTTCATAGTTTGTTTCCTTTATTAATATTTTCCATGTACAACATCATAACCCTCCTATATAAGGAGCTCTCTTGTTTAGTTTCAGAATTAATTCAATCTAATACAATGTAGTCATTTGCGTTTCCATTCTCTCTCTTCTCTCTTTCTTCTCTATTTTTTGTCTCTTTTATGTTATTCCACCAAATCTAACATGGTATTAGAGCCGAATTCGATGCCGACTATCCTTCATTAATGTTCATTGTTTTTATTTCATCTATTTAAATTTTTTTTTGCTTGGTCATCACCATCGCTGTCCAACATCATCATACCTCATCATCCTCGCTGCAGTCGCCATTAACTTCATCAAACGTTCAAAACAACCACGAACCATCAACACCACAGCCCAGATCTGCAGATTTTGAAGTTGTTCGTCACCACCATCATCATTCATTCTTCACCCACTGTCACCCAACATCACCATCAGCCATCATCAGTTGCTCTTCAATCAGGGACCCAAGACCATCAGATTGCAACAAGTTATCACGATCCATGATCGTCATCGCAGGTCAATACCACTGGCCATCGTCTCTCAGCCATCGTTGTGTTTCACACTAGATCTGAAGCCCGTTGCAGAACACAGTAAACTGTTCATCTTTTCAACAAATTAGAGCACTTGTCGCCACAAGTCTCCACCGTCATCGCAGTGCTCCATCATCATCGTGTCCAGATTCGGCCCATCTCTTCATCGCCAACCATTACTGTGCACTGTGACAGAATCTGGTTCAATAACAGCAAGTTTCTTCTCATAACGATCACTTAGCGCTGCTGCGTGAAGGGTTTGAAAAGCCCAGGAACTTATTGCAGAAGATTAAAAATAAAAATAAAAAATCCCGATCTGAGTTAATTCATATACCAGGTCCAAACCAATAGCAAGCCCATCCAAGCTGACCTTGTAACTTGTACCTAGACCCACATTTATTCCCAAACCCCTTATATCCATAGACCAAGCCAACCGTTCAGTTAACCCAGCCTTGTTTCAGCTCATATTGCCCAGCCCGAAGTTGTTTTAAATCCAACTCCATCATCAGCCAATAACATCACTGTAGCCATTACAACCGTTCATCCCTGTTCGTCATCGTCAGAATCAGCCACCTTCCAGCATCGTCATCATCGCATCCCTGTTCATTGTTTGCAGCACCTGTTCATCATCACCTCATCAACCCATCTAACCAACTCTTTTAACAATTCCTCATCATCAATACTCCATAGCAGATTCATTGCCTCAGTCAGCATCAATCACCCAACATCGACGTCAACATAGAGATAACCACCATTCTTCTCATCGCTGGCGACTTGTCTCTCAAGCACCTGTCGCCACCCACCACGGTTGATCATCACTAACAGCCTCTCAACCACCACGTCAAAGCTCCACCAAGATCACCAATATCGTTGGCCACGACCCAACCATAGTCGGGCGCCATCGCTCACCCACCACCACCACCAGCCACAGCCTGTCAACCAACAAGAGAACAGAGCCTCCTCAATTGAGATTCAGCAATCGACCGTCATCACAGAAGCTTCACTGCTCCAGCTAATCACTGACCCTCCGTCCCCAGAATTTCTAGCAGTCACAACATTCGATCAACCATCCGGCTCAGTCGTGACCATGTCACTGCTCCTCACCGTCCCTTGCCAAAAATCATGGCTGCCACCGCTAGAAACAAATATCCACCAATGCACCAAATGGGTGCCCCACCGCGACAATCAGAAAACTCACTCACTGTTGCACCATCGGAATCTTCTCATCATCACGCAAAAGCCTCCAGTCATGCCGTCGTCCTCTCCACTCTCACCATCACTAGCCCAGCAACCGACGCCACCACCAACAAAACCCACAATGTTCGCTACCCCTCATCCACCTCTACCACACCACTGTCCAAATCCCAACACCACCAATCCTTCTCAATCAACGTCCAGTCGCCTAGCCACACCTCACTTGTGTCCAGCTTTGGAACGTGTTACGTCACAGTTTTCAACTCCACCAACTAAGTGTTTCGTCATGTGGTCAGCTCACTTAGAATCGGGTACACACTTCCATGCGGCGCCATCAGAATCGGCTATGCACACCATCATTTGCGCTTCCATGCGCCGCCTTCAGTTCCAGCTCCGCGCTTCCATGCGTCGTCATTAACTCTATCGAGATTCCACCTCCACAACCATGTCAACTTGGGTAACATCTACATTTTAACTATAACGCCAACAAGTTAACTGTCCACTTTCAGAGATTTTTGTTTATTTTCAGAGATTTTTGTTTGCAAACTCAAGTTGGTCTATCTCCCACCATGAGTTTGAGGGGGGTGTTAGAAGTATAATAGTTCACATATATATTATTGTGTAATTCTAGTAGGATTAGGGTTTCATAATTTGTTTCCTTTATTAATATTTTCCATGTACAACCTCATAACCCTCCTATATAAGGAGCTCTCTTGTTTAGTTTCAGAATTAATTCAATCTAATACAATGTAATCCTTTGAGTTTCCATTCTCTCTCTTCTCTCTTTCTTCTCTATTTCTTATCTCTTTTATGTTATTCCACCAAATCTAACATGTGTATATTTTATAATGTTCAAAATCAATAATAATGTGTGTTTAGGTCTGTATCTATGACAAGCTAATCACTCTCCGCATCTGAAGATTAAGCTTCAAATATGCCAAGGGTTTTTATGTGTGTGTATGTATATATTTGTGTGTGTGTGTGTGTATACACACACCAAGGGTTTCAAGTGAGCAAGAAAAATCACAATGATACAAGCAAGAATCTTACCAAAGACCAAAATGCAACCTTAAAATAAACAGAAAACTGATGATCCTTAACAATATACAATTTTTTTCCTCAAGAAAGAGAAAGCCATAATCTGACAAACCAAGAGAAAAATTAAACTATGACGAGAGACGAATTTGTGAGTTTCAGGGCAAAACATAAAAAACAATGTTCATGAGGACAGCTGCCTGATCTCATTTAAGTCAGAATATAGAGAAAAAAAAATAACAAATAATGCTCAAGTTTAACCATAGAACACAAATGGAAGTGGCCACTCAAGAAAAACCCACCAAATCAGAATCAAATGCTAACACATAACTATTATACCAGTGTGTTTGTGTGTGTGTGTGTGTATACTCTTAGCTCAGGAAGACTGTCAAAGCAACCCCTGCTTGAGCATGTTGGTCAAGATGACTGTGAGACCCATATTGTACATGGTTGAGTTGACTGGCAAAGACTTCACGAGAGAGAGAGAGAGGGAGAGAATGGTAGACGATAAGATGCCTGTACGAATTGACCCGGGACGACGCTCATATGGCTCCCTCATTTTATAATTTTTATTTTTAATTTGCATTGACGTTGGCTTAACTCGAACTGTCTTAAGAGCATATGTTAAATTTGATCAATTGTATAATTTGATAGTTAAGAGTACAAAAAAATCCAAATTTTAATAATTCTAAAATCTCAATTTTTAGCACTACAATTATTTTTATTTTTATTTGATAAAAAAGTATAAACTCCATCTCTATTTGACATTTTTTTTGATAAAGTGATGTGAATTTACCTTTATTTGACATATATAAATTATATTCTATAAATGTCATAAAATAACATTAACTACTTTGAATGCTTAATATGGTATTAAAAATGATATTTCATTTTTTTAACAAGCTAAATAACACATCATTAGAGTGATATATTTTATATCAATGATAAATTTTAAAATTAATACATCAAATGACACGTACATTAAAATTGATCCAAGTCCCTCCTGCCGCTGTTTAGCGTTATATTTGGATCTTAACATGTGATTTAAATACACTTCATATACATTACGGTTGAAGACTGCAAGTCTGATGGGAAAAAATTTGCATCGTGTGAAACCAATATATGTGCGGACTACTTAGCAAATGGAGGAGTTGCCCAATGCTCCTTGAAGTCGCCCCGCCAGGAATCCAGCAGCTTCTTCTCTTGGCTGATTGTGTTTCTGTTGCTCACTCTAAGGCTCCCTAGGTTTTTCCTTGTTTTTTTTCTGTTCCTTCAATTACCAAAAAAAAAAAATACTTCATATTTACAACCATCAGAGGCATATTGGAGAACAAAATTGTATATATTAAAATTTTGCAAAGGATTCGTTCGAAATTCAATAAATTTGAGAGCTAATTACTATTTTTTTATAAAAAAAATTAGCAAAATTACAGTTAAAAAATTTTGATCTTCCAAACCTTTGAAGGTGATATGACCCCCCTTGTTATCCCTTAGATCCAATTCCACCCATGTTTACAAATAAACGATTTCACCTTGTTAGTTCCGTAAGGACAATCAGAACTGATCATGACCATCATGATAACTTGACTGGTTTTAAACCTTGAAGCCACCTTCAATCAGCCAGTTTTCACTGTTAGTTTTTGCTTACTTGACGTAAGGTAGGCCAGGGGTTGTTGCAGTCAGGGGAGTAACAATTTAGCTCGTCTGTTAAGTACCCGACATGCCTCTCCCTTAATGAAAAAGAAGTTATATCTTACTTCATTAAAATTTGATATAGATGATTATATAAAATAAAATAATAAAAAAATTTGTATTATATAATCAATATTTATAATTATAATGATACTTTTTAGAATAAATTATACTAATCGTTTCTGAAATTTTTTATAATTACAAAAATATTTCTTAAAATTTCTAAAATGACGCTGACATTTCCTATTAACAAACTACAAAGACTTCTCCTTCAACTTTTTTTTCTTTCAAAATGACAAAAGTATTTATTTCATTTAATTTTTTAAATTTTGACCTTTTCAAAGATATTTTTTCCTTCTATATAAAAAATAAAATTAAGATAAATAACTTATATTTTTTCAATTAAAAAATATTTTATTTAATATTTATTTGAACATGAAAAAAAGTTAAAAAAATGAAAATGAAATTCATTTTTGTCATTTTGAATTAAAATTAGACTGAAAAGTCAATGTCATTTCAAAAATTTCAGGAGAGGTCCATTTAATTATCAGAAACCTCAAAAGAGGTCAGTGTAATTTATCATAATTTTTATTCACTTATTAGAAGTTTATACAAACTTGATCAAGTTATATATTTGAAAAAAAAAAAATAATATCAGTCTAATTTTCTATTAACATGTATATTTTTTTTATTTTAATACATGTAATATTTTGTTTGAAATGTATTAATTATAATTAATTTAATAAAATAAATAAATAAAAATTTAAAAATAAATAAAAACTCCGATGAAAACCCACCCCGCCTTGCTTATCATGGAATTTAAACGGGTTTGAGAGAAATTTCTTTTGGCGAGAAGGGATTAGGGAATGGTTGCCCATCTAGTGTCGAGTTGCTCATTTTCTAGTTTATATTTGGTCAGGTAACATGTTCGCATTAGACTGAAACTGAACTTATCATGTCTTTCTTTTCTTTCTTTCTATTGGTGCATATTTTATCTGAATCAACGTCTCTGTAACAAAGCCTACCCAGATCAGTACCTGAGAGTGAAAATAAGGAAATGATAGAAGTCAATTGCAATATTAAGGTACATTGAACCCATCTTGAGTTGGGTTCCATGGGTCCTCAACCGGAACCAAACAGTATTGAGATTTCAAGGCGGCCCTAAATAGCCACTCTCCCCATTGTTTGACCTCTAATACTTACCATGGCCCTTAGGCTACTAATCCAAGCCACTGAACCACCGTGACCACTGTGTTCTGATAATGCATTTGTATTCATTTAAAGAATAATTACCTCTCGAAATGTTCAATTGAATTCCCTAACAATTACTCTCCACATTGCAATTCTACATACATCAAAGTTATATGTTAATGAATTTTAATAAATACATATTCACAAGAAAATACACACAAAAGATGAAAAAAAACACACATATAAACCAAACAAACAAAACCTTATAAATACATTTTAACATTTTTTCATTCAATCTGAAGTACAACATCACAAAGCAAGCTAGCATTACCAATAATCCAAACAAGAACAAGTCCCATTTCTGAAATGATGATACCGATTACGATCTCTTACTATGATTTCTCTTTCATATATCTTTGAAATGAGCTTAGTACTTTCATGGCAATCACCACACACCCGAAGGTTTTTTATAATCCGGATAGGCACACTGGAGTCAGATGCAATAACAGCAAAAGCAATTGCTAGCCTTTCGCTGTGGTATGAGAGTGCATTTTCCTTTTCCTCCTCTTCTATGTCAAACAACACTTCCTTGGTTTTTGGCTTATGACCACGTTCTTGTAACTTTCTGCACATCTCTTCAAGCTTCATATATATTTGTTTTGATTGTGGGTGTGTTCTGTCTCCCATGAGGAACTCATGCATGGCACCGTTGATCTCAACCAAGCTACTTCCCGGCATCTTGTTAACTCCATGATCTTTCATCAACTTCCTTACTCTATTCACATCATCCCATTTGTCAATGCTTGCATACATGTTTGATAAAAGCACATAGTTCCCACTAGTCTCTGGCTCTAATTGTATCAAGTGCTTGAGTGCAACTTCACCTATCTCTAAATTTCCATGAACTCTTGCTGCCCCAAGTAAAGACCTCCACAATACTGCATTAGGCTTCAATGGCATGGTCTGAACCCTCTCCTTGGCTTCCTTAAGCTGCCCAGCTCTACCTAGGATATCCACTAGGCATCCGTAATGCTCAAGTTTTGGCTCAATCTCATAAACATCCTTCATGGACTCAAAAAGCTTGCAACCCTCATCCACCAACCCAACATGTGAGCAAGCAAACATTGTAACTACCATTGTTATCCTCAGTCAGGAACTAAACCTTCTAGTCTCATTTTCTTAAAAAGTTCAAGTGCTTGATGCCCATAACCGTGAATTGCAAACCCTCTAATCATGGCATTGTAACAAAATGTATCTCTTTGAGGCAACTGATCAAACAATTGAAATGCCAAGCTAAGACAACCACAATTTGCATACAATTCGATTAGAGCCGTACCCACAAAGCGATTTAGTTTAAGATTGTTCTTTAATACATAAGCATGTGCCCATGTACCTTGACTGAGTGCACCCAAATCAGCACAAGCACTAATTAGTGCCACCAGGGTAACTTCATTAGGCCTAATCAGAGACCTTTGCATATCACTAAACAAAAACAGAACTTCTAATGACAAACTGGTATCATCACTGCTAGTGGCATTAACACAATTAACACTAGCATTACTGAGCATAAGCAGCCTAATATAGAGTTCCAAGTGGCCAAATCAGGTTGGCTAATTTCATTAAAAAGATATCTTGAAACCCCCACTTTGCCACACTTGGAGTAAAAATTAAGTAGTGAGGCTTGAACAAAGTGGTCATAGGTGGGTTCAAGAAATTTCAAGACATGGGTATGTAAGTGCTCGACCATACTTGAGCCAAGGGTGCGATCCACAAGCCTTGAAGAGAGATGGATAGGTGTAGTTATTGGGTTTGAGGGTGGTGCAAGTGAGAATGCGAGTATAGAGAGAGAAGGCAACTGTGGAAGTGGTCTTTGTGTTGGTGGGTGGCCGAGGGAAGAGATGAGGGTGTTGAAGAGAAAGATTGTTGGGTTGGAGACTTGGTTGAAGATGGTGAGTGCGTAGGTTGAGGAGGCTACCGGCGGAGGATAAAAGGAGGATGCGACTGAGAGGGTAGGTGTGGAGGATGAGACCTGTTGTGATCATTTGTGCATGGACGTGCTTGAGGGTGTCCAAGGTTTTGCATTGCTGTAGGAGTTGGAGAATTGGGTGATTGAAAATTGGGTTTGGGCTGCTTGGCGTTTTCATGCAGTGAATATATGTGTGCACAGAGAGAGAAGAGAGAAGGGGGGGCTTGCCACTTAAATGGATAAGTAGACAGTAGAGGGCTTCTGGTCTAAGTGGATTGGTTTGGTGGATTAGCTTGGTGGATTAGCTGCAGATTGCCCCATATTTACTGGACATTGGAAAGGGTTGAGGTGAAAGCCATATGTAATTACATGTGGGTGTTCATAGTTATCAGAACCGGCATAGGTGTCAACATAGAGAGGTGTCGGGTTGAATGGGTCGCTGGTTCAACCATTGCCATATCTATTTAATATAATTTAAAAAATAAAAAATAGTAATAAATATTAAATAAAAATTGAGCAGAGACTTAGACTTGAGTTTTACACACAGAAAACTAGCCTTAAACAACTGGCCTTAGGAAAAATTGATTAGAGATACAAATATACAATTAAATAACCACTTTTTTCAATTTTATACAATACACTATTACAGTGTTTCACATAAAGAAAACCCCTACCTCAAAAATACAAAATCAATTCAATCAGACTTCAAGGACTTTTCAAAATTCAAAATCAACTCACACAGACTTCATGGACCTTGCAATTTTGCATAAATTAACTACATTAGTGTTGCTTATTCTAGAATGTGCGCTGCTATGTGCAATTATAGATAAGAAAAGGAAGATTAAGAAGTTAATTACGGCAATAATAATTAGTAATGAGAAAAAATAATGGAGAGAAACAGAGCAATGATTTGGTTTGTTGTTTGTGAAAGCTAACTTCCAAACAGAACAACAATTTAAAAGGGAAAAATAATAAAGAAAACATGAACTAAATGAACTGATAAGAGTGATGAAGATAAAGATTGAACTGTGAAGAGAATACGAAATTAAAAAAAAAAAACACTAAATACCGAAGAGGGAATCACTGAAGATGGACAAAAGCAACGATCAATGGACGGCTGACAACGGCTGCTAGTCAGAGAATACGACGATGACAGATGAAAACGATCGCCAACTTGGGGCTAAGGCTCTTCAACAGTTTCATATTAGGGCATCGAACTCCAAGGCGAATTGCGGGAAGGAAGAGAAACTGATCAAAAGTTCATCTTGTTTTTATTCCGAATTGTCCAAAATACCCTTTCATCTCTTTAAACATTTAATAACTAATTATGGGTAATATGGTCTTTCATCACATAACTCCAAAAATAGGACCGTTCGCTCCAACCGGAGTCTCACAATTTCGGTTTAACCGGTCAAACAGTCCAACTCAACTAGTTGAACCGTCGGGCCCATTTTTATAACTATACTCGACAGATAAAACTTTAAAGATGAAATATAATATATTTTTAAAAAGTTCTCAATTTCACAGGTGATTGACATGTCTCTCCCATATATATATATATATATATATATATGTTTGTGTATGTATGTATGTATGGGATCGTTAATTTTAACCAAAGTCTCACGGTTTTGGTTTAATCGCTCAAGTCAAATGGTCCAATCCAACTGACTGAATCAGTTAATTAGGTCGAATCAATTTTTATAACTATATGATAAAATTTTCAGATAAAATATTATATATTTTTAAAAAATTCTTAATTTTGCAGGTGATTAACATGTCTCAATAATTTATTTATATATATGTGTATGTATGTATGTATATATATATATATTTATTCAGATACTCATTTTCAATTTTCAATTCTCATTTTCAAGAATGACAACAATAAAAACTTTGGAAATGTCTCATTAATATCTTTTCATTTATAATTTTATCAACGATCATTAAGAAATACAAAAAATAAATAAATATTTAAAATAGTGGTTGGAAATGGCTTGTTTTTAACAAATTTCCTTTCCTTTTCCAAAAAAATAATTTTCAACACTATGCAAAATGCCTGCCGGCTGCCAGATGCCTTCTTTGGCCAAATTCATTTTCTCTATTTTTTTATTTAAAAAGAAACCTTACTTTTCTCAATTTTTAGATGATTTCTGCTTGTTCATTTCTTTGTGAGCTGTTGCCCGACTAGGCTTCCAATATTTAATGGGCTTTGCCCCGAGGATGACAACAAGAAGCCCGGCCTGCTAAGTTTTGAACTAAGGCTTGGGCTTGACCCTTCCATATGAAATTTGCCAAACAAAAAAATTTAGAATTCAATAGTCATTTATGGGTCAAAAATCAAATTTTTATGAGATATAAAAATACATTCGAAATTTGAATAGATGTATCTATTGACGTTTAAAAAAATAAAAATCAAGTAAAAATGAATAAAATTCTTTAAAGAAAAAAACGTAATATAACTTTCTTCAAAATTTTAATACTAGATAAGTGAACATAGTCATTTTGAATTATAGACTTAGCGCAAAGATTAATCAGAGGAGTGTCACAATGATTTACAATGGTCTAAATTAATAATCGGCTCCACCGACCAAATGGTGAAAGCATGAAAACCCTACTTTTTGATGATTATAATCACGACGTACACACCTCTAATCAAATCAAACTTTTTCACCTTAGGAAAGACAATCTAATCAAGGGAAAAAATCATAATGACAGTATGATTTTTACTTTTTTTCTACTTTTAGAAAGTAAATCTTATTTAGTATTGAAATTTTTTAGTCAGTTAGAGTTAATTCAATTCTCTTTCACCGACAGAGGTAGATATAGGCGGGACTAGTAGGGACATATCTAGAAATGATAACTGGACGAGTTTAAGATTAGGTGACTCTTCCTCGACTTCGACCTCATTTATTTTTGCTGTCCTCGCTTGGTTTAAAATTATTATCTGACTCCGTTTATATTCTCCGACTTTACTCTACTCTATCCTGAACCTAAATATATATATATATATATATTTAGTAAGTTAAAACTTTTATTTTAATATGTAAATTTTTTTTTTATTGTCAAAATAACTAATATAAGTGTGATATAAAAAATTTTAAAACTAATTTTATGTAGTATTATTTATTGGTAAATATTATGTATATAAGAACAAATAAATAAAATCTGACGAGATTTCAAAAGTCTCACCCTGAATTTGTTCTAACTTTATTTATGAGCACCCCATACTCGCCTTATTAGGCGCGGGACAGGAACCTTGTTTATGAGCACCCCATACTCGCCTTATTAGGTGCGGGACAGGAACCTTGTTTATGAGTACCCCATACTCGCCTTATTAGGCGTAGGAAGGGATGAGACGGGTCCTCAACGAAGAGAGATAAATTGTTATCCCTAGGCATAAACCCCCAAAATTTTAAAAATTTGAATTTATTTTTCAAATTTTATAGATTTTTTTTTATAAAAATAATAAAGAATTATCCCCGGCCTCCCTTCCAAATTTTATTTTTGCAAGAGATGTTTTTAAATTTTTACTTTTATTCCCCCGTCTCAAATTAATGATTTGGATCCACCACTATCCCACATGTCATTGTATAAAAAAGGTAGATTTTCTTCCTTTTTTTTATCATTGTAGATAAATTTTCTGTTTGCATAATAAATAAAATGTTTGGACTATCAATTGTGATAATGTAAATTTGAATTTGAAAATATTGTATATATAATCTTTTTTGTGTATTCTTTTCTCTATTTTTATGATAATGTGAGGGGAATTTGTAGATGGAGATGACCCACAACTTTCAATTATTGACCCATCACATATTTTCGTGGGGATTAGGCTCTGTTTGGGTTGAAAGAAAGTTTATCCTGAAATCGGTGTCCATAAACACCATTGGTTGCAATTCAATCAACATTATTTCCACTGAAATGATTGAAAGTTAATTTTTCTTTGTAACATTATCTGCCAAAAGATAAAGAATTTCCTTATAATTTGTAGTATGCCTGTTTATGAGATAAAAATTAACCAATATCACATGTATGCAAGTAGCCTCATAAAACGTCAAATCCCCCGGTGGTTGTATTCTAAGTTTGTATACCACTAGTACAAAAAAAATGCACCATATAAAGTCTTTTCTTGTTTTGGTGGAACACATGTTCATTGTTCATTTCAAATACTAATGAAGTGTTCTCCATTATGCTCCATTTAAAATCTTAGCCAATGCTCTAGTATTTATATCAATATTCTCCGACATTATAATTAGTCTCGTGTTTGGTTAATATTTTAAGATTTGATATTAGTCATAATTTGATAGCTGTAATATCTAAATTTGAGTACAGCAGAGGAGATGTGTTATGACTGGCACCAATATTTGAATTTTGTTAATCCAATTTTTTTAACCAACAATGCCCCTTGAATTATTGACCAAATCATCTCTCTTAATTCACCCTCCTATCTTTCAAGCATAAATTTTTCATTTTGCTCATGACTTATATCTAGGAATGACAACAGGGAAGGGTATGGGATGGGTGACCCTTTCTCAATCCCGATTTTATTTATATTTCCCGTTTTTGTCCTTGTTCCGTCCCTTTTAGAGGCTTACTCTGACCCCGTTTATATTCTCCGACTCTATCTTGCCCTGCCCCCGAACTCCAATATATATATATTTTTTAAATAAGTTAAAACTTTTATTTTAATAGATAAATTAATTTTTTTGTTCAAAATAACTAATATAAAAAAAATAATATGAGTATGATATGAAAAATCTTAAAATAATTTTATATAATGTTATTTATTAGTAAATATAGTATTTATAAGAATAAATTTAAAAAATTAATATACAAACGGAGCAAGATCGGGATGCGGTGGCCATTTCCGAATCTATCCCAAATCCGACGGAGTTTTAAAGGCTCCACCCTAATTCCTATCGCAATCTCGTTTATAAGTACTCTATACTCGTTACATTAAAAATGAGACAGAATAAAACAAGACAGATCTCGATAAGACAGGATAATTGACACCCCTACTTATATCTTTGTGAAACTAGATAGTGAAAACAAAAGGTTTGAGTATACAAGATTTTTGTCTATCGCACAGCTAAAAAAAGCATGGACAGAGAAAGGAGGCACGATGGTGGCCCCCAACATGATATATACTTGTGTTTTAATATTTTAATATTTTTTTAACTAGTGGCACTTCCAAATATAACATATTAGCTCTGCCTTTGATAAGGTGGATATAAGAGGGAGTTGTGGTCTTTCAAAATTCTAGAAATTTAATTTTTAATTTTTGATTTTTTATAAAAATTTTAATGAAAATTAAGAATTGTTTTATCAAAAAATTTCATATTTTTATAACAGATTTTTTTATATTTTTGTCCCTCTTACATCAATTATCCGCATCTGCCATTAGATGGCACAGACAAATTTAAATATGTAAAGATAGTACCATAAGCACAGAAGCCCTTTTTTTAAAAGTAAAATTGAAAAACAATTATAGTGTGTTTAACAGCTTTTGATAAATACATTAAAAAGGAACCATTTGATTCTTTCTCTTGACTACAAATCTATTACAATTCTGAACCCATGTTTCCAATCCCAAAATTCTGGCTAAACAAGTACTGATACATATAAATATATACTAGTATAGTCATACACATATATAAATGTGTGTCTCTATACACACACACGCACCAATTTGCTGTACTTGCACAAATCAAAAGATAAGGATTACAGATATTACATATACAAAACTCTAAAATGGTCCCAACAAAACGCCCTTTTGTCATCTCCAATAAAAATAGTTAAAAGTGAAAGTGAAGCACTTTCAACTTTAAGTTTGAATCACTTTTGTCAAAAATGATGTAACCATTTCTACCACAACCATGATTGAGAAATGGAACCAAAGCAAAAGCAAAAATTTACTCAACGCCAAAGCTCGTAAATCCTCCGATATATCGCTTTCGTTCTTACAACCCCATTTTTTCAGAATCACCCACTATCCCCATTTTTTTCGGTCAAAAGTATCAGGACCTGATACCTCCATTATCAGATTCAATGTTCATCCCTGTCTGCGTGCGCACGTGCCCTCCTCAGCTTCAAACAGCTCACGTCCCTGTTCAGAGTTCCTTTAGTTGGACAAAATATGTGGATTGTTTTGGTCGGTTATTATATATGGGCCCCAACCCAAAATTTCATTGGCCCATGAATTTGGAACAGCCTAATTACTAATTACTAAATCAATTAACGTGGTTCACATCCCAACATTTATTTTTGTTCTGGTTCAATTGTTATGGTTAGCTTGGTTAGTAACTGTCCATCTCCTGAATGAGAGATTATGAATTTTACTTTCATTCTCTTTACTAAGGGAGGAGATATAGTAATTTCTGAATATCAAATGGACCTCCCAATAAAATAATTTTAGAGTAGCCAATTTTTCTTCTTTTGCAATCAATTTGGCTATGGCACTCGTTGCTCTGAATTTATTTTTTTAAACCTAGTCAATTGCTAGCAAGGATGACAAAATACCATGTCTCGTCTGGTCCTCGCCTTGCCGTAGTCCTAGTAAAACGAATTTGAGAAAAAAAAATAAAGCATGACTGAAATAAGAAAGAAATTAAAACTCGTTACGAGCTTCAGCCTATTATGTATTTAGATTCCCCCATCTCCCGGCCCTGTCGCACACCTTATCCCATATTATATATTTAAATCAAATAAAAGTCCTTCATTGTTCTTATATTCCCTCAAAAACTCCTATATATATAGAAATCTAACATGTGTATAAAATTGATAAAATTAGTTTTTACTCGAGATAGGATTTGAAAGGACGAGGCGACGACAGAGATGGAAGGCATTAGACAAGGATGGAAAGCATAACTAGCCCTCCTGCCTTCTTCTTGTAAACAGGGGCGAATTTAGAAATTTTAATTAGAGGATCAAATTATAGATATAAAAATTTAGAAAGATTTATATGGAATGTATAAAAAAATTGAGAGGATAAAGTCTTATTTTGCTAAAAAAATTTAATAAAATTAATAGTAAAAAATATAATATCTAAATTTTATGTGGGATTGAGTTCTATTTTATTATAAAAAAATACAAAATAATATAATATATATCCATCCCCCTTTACTTTCGCCATGCTCGTAAGAATTTAAATATTATTATTTTTGGTGAAAATTGATAGATTCTCATAAAATTTAATTTACACTGCATTAGATTAAAATGTGAGACGTGAATAGAGGAATCTAATAAGTCTCTCCTTAGTCAATTGTTATGATATGATTCTATTAATCACACGATTCTAATATATTATAGTGTTACTTAATGATTTGAAATATAAATTTGAAATAAATAATATTGTTTTTGGGACCGAATGCCCTTTTACCTTTAAAAAGAAAAAGTATAGAGTTGGTGATGATTAAAGATTTGAAGAGGCTGTGAAAAGTACTTCGTGTTTTTAGGGTTCTGACCGTTTTGCTTTTGGGTGAATGATGAAAGTTTTTGGTGCCTTTTGATGCCCGACAAATGCGTATTGGTTCAAAGTTGGAAAGGGCTTAGTGTGAAAAGACCAGAATGCCATTCATTTAAAATAATAATGACAAAAGTCACTGGGGTTCTATGGTATTTGCAACAAAATCTAAATCTTTTTTAAAAAAGTAACAAAAAGAAACATATTAACAATGCTTTTAATCATTTTAGTTAGTTATGTAATTTGAAGTACGGCCTCTTTTGAGGTTGAAATTTTACTGTGTTTTATTAGTTTGACTGATAATGCATTACAGACGTATCATCATTATATTTTAATTACATTATTTAGATTGTTTTATTTCTTCTTAGGACAAGGAAAAAAAAAATTAAGTTGGCTTTTCAATCCACGCTTTTATGTTTGTGTTTGTAGAAGTTGCTCTCTCAAACATGTTTGACCCTTCGGACAAATTTTTCTCAAATACATTATTGTGCATTTAGAGAAGCTGCTATCGAACAGTTGCATGACACTTATTAGATCATGTTTAATATATAAGAATAAAAATTTCATTTCAGAAAATGAAATGAAATGAAATAAAAATTATTTATTCAGACCAAAGAAATATATTGAATACACATTTTATGAAATAAACATTTTTCAATGATATCAGACAAGAATAAGGAATAAAAAAGTTAGAATAAACATTCCTTGTAATACTCATTTTATTGCACCAAACATGACCTTAAGGTGCTCATTTTCTAATTAAAATTTCTTCCTTCTTTCTTCTTCTTACAACGGATTAAGTGTAGTGAGCCAATAGATTTACATGTAAAATATATAACTACTTGATATTAACTGTCGTTTTTAATTATGTTTTTACCATTTTCTCAAAATAATGCAGAAGATAAAGTAGCAATTGCCATTGATCTTGAAAATAAACGAGTTGTTTTAAATGTAACCTTAATCCACCTAGCCCCTCATCTAGCTATCACCATAAAAGACAAGAAAGGGTGGAAAGAAGAAATGATTTGAAGATGGAATGGTTGTTTGATACTTTACACTTTCGCATTAATTTTTTCTTTTTTATTTTTCGTCCAAGTTTTGGAAAATTATCTTGCAAGAATTCTAAGCTAATTACTCTGCATTCCATTTCATCTTTTCATGTTTTTCCTAAAACTTGAACTCTTGACCTTCTTACTGGAGATGACCTAGTGATACTGATTAAATTTGTGTATCGAACAAATAAGCTAAGCTCTATCCTTATTTTGTAGCTTGTCATCTTTACTAATTAATCAAAACACAAACTCAACCTAACTTGTTCATAAGAACTTTTTTATTGCACCAATTTAGCTTGAATTGTAATTGACTCAAGAAAAAAGTTGTTCGATTTTTTTTTTTTTTTGTTTGATAAACATGATACCTAATTCTTAAATCACAACCTGCTAGATTTTTTGGGTGACGTTCACTCAACTTATTATTCAGTTCGACTTGACTCGACTCATTAATTTACTCCTTAGCTAAGTTGGATATTCAATGTTGAGCTTAAGTATGAGAACTATTAACCAAAAATGGGCCGGTGGGTCCCGATGGTTGAACCCAAGTTAGCCCTGTGGAAAGAAATTAACATGACTTAAATTGGGCCTCATAATTGGAACCCAAAAAATATATACTATTAAATTGACAATAGACTACTATTTCTAGCATACAATTCTGTAATCTGTATGTCACCTTGGCAAATTCTCAGTCCAAAATCTCCCTCCACATTGTTTGGCACTTAAAAACTGGGACCCACGTGACAATTTACTAATGGAACACGTGGCACATTCTAGGACATTGATTTAATTTTGCATACCTCAGTTTTGTCGATGACATTGGACTGTTCTACCAAAGGAGGGACATTTGTTTGTGGCAGCTCTGCAGATTTTTTACTGCTTGGGGGAAAATCAACATTCAACGGTACCAAATCCAGAGATTTTCCACTTTGGCAGTTTTTACCATTTCTAACCATTATTCCCTGCAAAAGAAAAAGATTAAAAAAAGTTATTTACAAATTTTTATATATACATATAAATATGTGCTTTTATATTATATATATATATATATATAAAACATGAATAATAAATAATTTTTTTCAAAATTTTACACAATTACTGTTTGGTGACATAACCTCAATCTGATCTTCATGGACTTAGAAAGTAGAATTATAATCAAATTACAGAAATTTCAAATTAAGTCGCAAAAAATTTATCTCTAAGACCGATCAAAGTGATTCTCAAGAAAGTATGCCGTCTAATTAATCATGACAGATTATTTGCAGAAGACGACACAAGCATACTTTCAAATGTCATTATTTTGTTTGCAATACATGAAAGGATTTAGATGAGATAGCCATTAGATAGTGTTTTCTGACTCAATATTGGTTTCAATCATTATAAAATTGAAGATAACTTTTTGAAATTCGGCTACAGAAGGATGGGGCGGGAATGTAAAATGAACAAGTGTTGAAGTAAATTATTTTTAAGGCGTGTAGTATAATCAAAACTCAACGCAACTAAGCATAACTGAGAGTGGAGTTACTCATTTGTAATAGCAACTCTAAGGGGAGTTGCATCAGGGTGGTAAATCTATAATCGCTTGTAACTGTTAAAATGCTACTTCAAATTCTACTATTTTGAATTCCAACGGATGTGGCATCAAGGGTTGGAAAATAATAGCAATGGTCTTGGGGTGACAATTTTGCAAACTCTGGAGAGAGAAATGGAGAGGTTGCATAGAGCCGTTCTGCCATTTTCAAGTTTTACTGTTCTCTCAACGGCTCTATTCAACCACAAAAATTCAACCAAAAAATTCCATAAATACAGAGAGACAATGAGATTTTGAAAGAGAAAACTTACCAAAGGTCGGAAAATCGCTTGCCGTGAAAAATAGCTTGCCATGAAAATCGCTTCCTGCTCTTGATTTTTCTTCAAACCTTGTGGTTGGTGATGGCAGATCTGAAGAAGGAGGCACAGAGGGAAGGAAAGGGGAAGGAGGCGCAGAAAAAAAGGGGAATGAGGAGGAGGCGAAGCTCTGGTTTGGGAAAGAACGGGCGCAGGAGAGGGGGGAAAGAAATACAAAGCCGTCTCTGTTTGGCTCCCTCCCTGTTTGGCCTATATATATATATATATAAAAGAGATACTCATTTAAAATAAATGTTTTACATTAGTTAATTGTTTTAGATTTTAAATTGTATTTTTAAATTAATTTAATTTTTATAATTTAAATTGAATATTTTAATTTTAGCTTATTTATTTATTTATATATTTTTGTTAATTTAGGGTGAATTTATTTTATTTAGATAATTTTTATAATTGAAGAATTTTTTTCTATTTTAGTTAATTGTTATTTAGAACTTAAATTAATTTTTTAATTAATTTAATTTTTATAATTTAAATTAAATGTCTTAATTTTAATTAATTTATTTATTTTTCTTAATTTAGGATGAATTTATTTATTTAGCTAATTTTTATTATTGAAGAATTTTTTTAAGTTTAATAATATTTTTTAATAAAAAATATTAAAATGACACCCCATTTTAGCACCCTTTATTGGAGGAGATTTATAATTTAAAGGTACCAAAATACTGTTTAAAATTATAAATAAATAATTTGACATTTTAAAATACAAACTCCTTTTAAGTTGCTCTAATATAACCAAAATCCAACATAGCTACCATAACTAGGTGTAGAGCCTGTAGGAGTGCTACAAAATATAAACGGGACAAGTTAGGGAAGGGGGTATCTCATCCGGTCCCATTCCTGATCTGGCACTCGGTCATGCTCCCGGAATTATGCCACGACCCACAGAAATTACAAATGTGAACTGGAGGATGGAATCGTGGGGGCCATTTGGGTGTACCTCGAGGAATAACTTGAGACCCCCTGATATCTCTAAACTAAAGACAAATATATATGCTAACACATGTGAGACAGATTGAAAAATTATCTTATGAGCATATCACATTATGTCATGATAACACACGTGATATTTTATAAATTTTGAATTTTTTTTTTAATTTATAAGAGTTAATGTTTCCACAATTTTAAGATATTTTAAAAAATTTTAAGACATTATCACGTAATGATTAATGAAATAGTGTGACAGTCTTGTCAAATAATCGATAAGTTGACACTACTGTAACAAAATTACTTTCAACGCATAAATGCTTTTATATCACATTAAGTAATGATCATGGATAGAGCTAAGTAAGGGCCTTGCTCCCCTCAATTTTTTTTATTTGATTTTGTTTATACTTTTTAAATTTTTTGAAGTATAACCTTTTTAACTTTATATTTTTACCCATTTGCTTCTAAAATATTTCATATGTGACCCTTTTTTTAATGTTCAGGATGGGACCTTAGCACAACAGTAAAATTATTATATTGTGACTTAAAGGTCACATGTTTGAGTCGCGAAAGTCTCTTCGCTTGTAAAGTTAAGTTTACGTATATCTAATTATTTCTAAATCTTATAATGACGAATTCTCTCCAGATCTTACAATGACGAGAGTTTTGCTCATTAAACTAATCCTTTTGTCTTTTCTTTTTTTTTTTTTTAATTTCAACTTGATCTCTTAATAAATTTTTATTGACTTTTTGGATTTTTTGTATAACTTGAAGATTTCTAAGTGGTCTCTTTCATTGATAGAAATTTTGGTATAATTTATACATTTCTTTATATCAATAAAAATAATTGCTTATCAAAAATATTAAATTTTTATACTTCATTCATTTTTAAATTTATGATTGAACATTTAACAAAAAAAAAAGTTCTCTCCTTAAAATAAATTTTTGGCCCGCCCTTGATTAGGATTGGTTAGACTAATTACGAAAAAGGTTGTCTTGCTTAAAAATAACAAAAAAAAATCATAAAACATTTTTTTTTATTATTAAATTGTGCCCTTTGCATCTCTTCTTTTTCTTTCTTCCATTTTATTTTATTTTTGTGGTTCACGTATTGTTTTTTTTTTTTTTTTTTGAATTAAAAAAAGTGCATTATCCCCAAAATCCTTTTCTTTTTCGATTTCTTTGTTTCCTTCACTTTCCTGTATTATTTGCTTCAAAATAAACATAATATCCTAATTATAAGGCAAAGGTGCCAAATCTTTCAAAGATTATGGATAATTAATTAAGCATGTATTTGGGTTTTAATTTTGGCTTTGGGGTGGGAACGACATTTAATCCAATTAAAATTCAATATCTTTACTGTTGTAGAGAAACAAGTCTTGATAACATCTCTTAAAAATGATTTAATTTCATAGTATTTTTCTTGTAAACCCATTAAAACCTATTTTTTAAAAGATAAAATAAATATTAATTAAATCCTTACAAAATATGTATAAATATACATGTGTATATGTGCATCTATAAAATTATAAACTTATAAACAAATAGTTAATCAATTACAAGAGGAGGAATTGCAATGGGGCAGATTTGGGACGTGGTGACCCTTTTTCAACTCCAACCTCATTTATATTCTCCATCCCTGATCTTGCCCCTGTTTATATTCTCCGACTCTACTCCATTTCGCCCATCCCGAATTTTGATATATATATATATATATATATTTTAAGTAAGTTAAAACTTTAATTTTGATAAGTGAATAAATTTTTTTTGTCAAAAAAATTAATACAAGAAAAAAATATATGAGTGTGATATGAAAAATTTTAAAACTAATTTTATATAGTGTTATTTATTGATAAATATAGTGTATATAAGAATAAATAAAAAAATTTAATATATAAACGGAATGGAGTGACCATCGACAGAGTTTTAAAAGTTATACTCTAATCTCGTTCTAACACTGTTTATAAGCATTCTGTATCTATTCTATTAAAAATAAAATAAAACAATTTTTGATAGAATAGAAAAAATTATCATTTCAAAAGATAAAGTAACTCTTTATGCGATACATAAACACATAAATATATATATATATACACAAAAAAAAAAAAAACTTAAAAAAAGAAGAAGAAAACACACAGACACATTATGGATAGGTACATATATATTGCTATTCTATAAACACAAACGAATGGCTATCCCTAGTTTCTCACTTTGTGAGAATGTACAAAGCAATGCATGCCAACAAACTATTGGCTTTCAAGGGCAGACAAACAGTTTCTTAATCTTAACGCGTGCATTGTCACACCCAAATACCCATATAAATAAATTAATAACATAATCTCAACAGGATCGAAGTCATTAATGGTGGCCATGTATAGCTTGCTGTTTCATGATGGGGAGAATTTCTACACCCTTTATTAATTAATTCTTTTTTTAACCATACGGCTATGCCTATGCCTATGGCTATGACTATGACTATGACTGCACTTTTTATGACCTTCTCCATCCCAACATTCCCAATTAATCAATAAAGTACAATATGTATGGGTAATGGTTGTCTCTGTGCGTGTCATCATGTTATACATACACGTATACATCACATATATATATATAAAAATACATACATAAATAATGTACGGAATAACCTTGTGATTTCTTTTAGTTTGTGGGGGAAACTTTAGCCGCCCCACGTGTACCACAAAAGGAAAAAAACACTATATAAGTGCTGGAGTGGGGCTAATGGACAACAAAGATGATTTGTGCACTTATTTGTTTTCTATTTACTCAATTAATTTTGTTCAAGTTGTATCATTATTCTTATAATTAAGGGGGTATTAATTATCCAAGTTAGGCAGATTGAATCTCTGAATCACCAAATTTAATTCATGGTCAACAATCTATCACAAAGAATGTCAATATGGTATCTACTTTATTTTCAACTATATGTCTTTATGATGCCCAATATAAAACTAAAATTAAAATGTGCTTTTGAGACAGTTTTATTTTTTACATCTTATTTTTGTGTTTATATTTTTAAAAGCTGTCTTTAAAATTTATAAAGTTTTTAAAAATAATTTTCATATTGAAAAAGCTTTCTAAATGTAAAAAAAAAAAAATGCTTTTTTCATTTTAAGAAATTTGCTTGAAATTTTTTTAACGTAACAGGTATATATCATTGTGTAATTTATTTTTTTAATAATGTCACTGCTATATGTATTATGACGTACTTTTTAATGGTTATATTATACATAATATAGTGTTATTGAAAAGACATATTATCACGTGATGAGTAAATCTATTATGTATATATATTTATACATACGTATATACATGTATATGAAGGATGGCGCCACCACACGCACTCTTTTTCCTCCATTTTTTTTAATCCTTCTCACTTGGGGAGAGGTTACTTGGGAAACTACCCCCACAAACCCACTAACCAGGCCACTTCTATTTTACTGTCTATGGAAAAAACAAAGACAAGGTGATGAATAACAAATCAAGCATAGCCCATCTATATGATAGACTCCACTTCCTCACTGTCTGTAATCTATTATACTATTGCTCCATTAACGGAATACAAAACAGAACCACCAACAACAAAACAAAAGTAACCCATACCTCTCTCTCGGACTAATGAATTGGTGCATTTATTGTGTTGTGGAGTTGTGTGTGCGTGCCATCAAAGCCATCCCAACAATAGTTACATTCTCATTTATATTGTTGCATGGACAATAGAATCTTAGATCCACACCTTGCCTTCACTTGGCAGACTTCATCATTTGATTTCTTGACTCAAGTGGTTGGTTTTCGGCAGCTGGGGCTTAGAAGCTTGTTCTATGAATGACTGTTGTCATATATTACTATGAAGAGTTCAAAAGTACTGCCACATCAAATTAGCCGTGTGTAACTTTTTTTATTCAGTAATATTATTCATACACAATTTCTTTACCTAATAATTTTACCTACTGATGTGACTGTCCAATCAGCCAAGCTACATCAGTAGGCTTAACAGAGAAAAACTCATTTCTCTTTAAGCCTGCTGATGTGGCTTGGCTGATTGGACAACCACATCAACGGGTAGAATTATTGGATAAAATTTTTGTGTTAGGATAGCATTATTGTTTTATATTTGTTTATCAGGTTCAAATAGATGTGTGTCATGATATGGCTCATATAGTGCAACGACCATTTGTTAGGTAAACTAACTCGATTACATGGTTATTGTTTATTGAGAAATATTGATAGGGATGGATTAGTGTGATTCCTCTACACCTATGATACTAGAATATTGAACCACGAATATTCACTAGTGATTGTGAAGCCCCAATTCTTGACTTAGAAGGTACACCAAAGGCTTATGCCTTTCCATCCGTTGCATTGATAGTGAGGGAGGACAAACCTTTTGGTTTAATCATTCTAAGGCTTGGATAAAAATTATTGTTCAAATGATATAACAGTATTTTGAGTGACTGTTCATAACATTATATTAATCATGAGTAAATAATAAAATATTATCACATCATTTAAACTCTTTCTTTGACTCAAATCTTAAACAACATAACATTACTCTTGTTTATTTCGTATTTTTATGTGTTTCCAAACCTTATATTATTCACTTCCCCTACTCAAAAAGGCAATGCATACCAAATCCTAGGCAAAGCCCTAAAGTTTGAAACCATGCCTCAGCTCTTGTTTAGGCATGGCTTCTTTAAATATTAAGGTCATATTTGGTACGTAGAAATAAAATAGTCATTTCATAAAATAAAATAAAGAATCAAATAAAAATAACATAGAGTGAAATATAGATTACTTGTCTAAGATAAATAAATGCTTAGAATGGTTAGTTTATAGAATGTTCATTTTATGAAATAGACATTTCCAGTCATATCAAATAAGAATAAAGAATAAAAAAATTAGAATAAATATTCTTAAAATACCCATTCGACCGTACCAAACATGACGCTAAAGTATGAATGCTTTTGATCGATGAGGGTTTAGAGCGGCATGGCTCAAGATCATATTCTTTTTACTGCATCAACATCTTCATTGTTGAAGATGGTCTGCTAAGCAATTTGAGATAAACAAGTGAAACCTTATATCACTCTCTAGAATGACTAACCTCGGATAGAGATCATTTTCAGTAAAATATTTCCATAATTCCCTTATTACACTCTTGAATTGAATGACATGTCAAAGAAAATTTTATGTAACATATATTTAAAATTGTATTGAAAGAAATTGATAAAAAAAAAAAAGTAATGCTACATCTACCTATAAAAAAAAATATCAAAGTTATTCACGTTAACATGAATTACCATAACTCTTTTCTAAATTTAAATAAAACAATAAAATATACTTACTAAATTCAAAAATACCATTGATACATCAATAAGTGAATGAAATTAAGTAACCAAATCGAATCGAGTATATCAAACATTTCTCTTTAAAAAATCTTTGACAAGAGTCAAAATCACAATTTCAGCTGAATTATGTGATGTGCTTATTTCTCAAGAGGGTGATGGAGGAATCTTGAAAATTGGTCTACCCAGCACTCATTTGTGCACATGAATATTCTTGTTGGTAGTAGAATGGAGGAGAGTCATAATCATGGTGTCCAAGACGATATTGATATGAGGTCAACAACTAGGCATACTAAATTGGATATGTTTTGATTACAAAATCCGGGAAATTCAACTATTCTAATAATCTTCAAGTTCAGCTTAAATTTGGGGTAAATTTTCAAATATTTGATGTCACTCATAATAGAGTAAAGGAAGAAGGTCAATGGCACAATTGCCCACCTTCAAACTCTTTGAAGTCATGGCACCCCTAATTCGTTACAATGGTTGGTCCAATAGATTGACAATTTGTGCCCGCATTCAAACAATGAATTATATCATGTTTCTTTGTGAGTTAATTCTTTTTCCTTGATCTATTGTTTTTATAAAGAAAACACGTAGCATGACTATCAAAGCAAATTTTAAATATGTGACCTTAATTAAAAACTATATATCAATTAAAACAAAACGCATTTTTAACATTTTAAAAATATAATTCTTTATTTTCAAGTTTTTAACCAACTAAACTGCACTCGGAGCATCTAAATTTATAGACATTGTGCTTGATTATGCTACAAATTCAACTTCAACTTCAACAAAACTAAAGTCTGAAAAATATGTAAAATATGTGATACCGATTCAATCTTTTCATATTTGTAAGTCAGCGATGGACTTACAAGTAAGCTAAGAAGGGTAATGGCTCTCAAAGTTTGAAAAATTGTATTTTTACCTATATTTTTATATAGGATTTTTTTAAAAATTAGAAGTTGTCCCCTCAATTTTTTCATATTTATACATAAAATCCTCTTAAATTTTAACTTAAATGTTTTTGCCCCCTCTAATTCTATGGGCTAGGTGTACCACTGTTTGTAGTTGATAGAAGCACATAGAATTCTTAAAATTGATCTGGCCACGTGTACGTGTAATTATTTCTTAAATTTAACAATATTTTTTTCTTAAAATAGAAAATAAATATTAAATATAATAATCACTCCAAATCATCTTTCCATTTAATATTACTGTATCTTAAATTCTAAAATACGTCGAGATATTTAATAAGTAATCATCCTCTAAAATTAAAACAATTATAAAAATAATCACATTATATCAAATGATAACATACAAATTCGCTACGATTTTTACTTGTGCGCTCCAACTAATTAACCAAGATAGTGTGATTAATTGAAATAAAAAAATATTAAGCATAATAATTTTTTTCATTTTCTGATTTTATAGATAAAGTAGGACTTATATTCATTTATTATAATAATTTCATTATCTTGTGTTTAAAAGTAAAATAATAGAATAAAAAAATTATTATATTCAAGTTTTAATTTATTATTTTTATAATTTTTTTATTAATAAAATAGATTGTGTAAAATTATAAATTAAAATAATAATTGAATCACATTTATATGATATTTTTTTAACTAAGCAATCGTCCAAACAATAAATTAAGTATATCGTCTGTAATCGTTCGGACAATTATTTGACAACTATCCTGAAAGTTGGTTACCAAATTACAATTTTAACTCGGGTCGGGTCGGATCGGGTTACACCAACTAATTAACTAGGAAAATGGCGCTAATAACCATTTTCTTGAATCCGTTGATCGTGAGATTAATTGGATAACGTATTCATCACCCAATAAATGGTCCCACCATATTAATGGACGATCCCTTACCTTTAGCTTTGGAAGACCGTAACATGAGTAGCAGTGAAAACACCCAAACATTGCACAACACAGTTCAAACTTCAAAGTGAATCAACAGATAATGATCAATCACCGACCAATCACAACCATCCAAATTATAATGAGTGGGGTTTTATTAAACCTGGGTTGTCACTTCTAGGCTGTCTTAGCGGGACCCATCGATTCCTAGTCTTGGATGTCATGATATACCATCACTACTCCTCTCTATCTCTGATTCTGTCCATTAGTACTCATCATCATAGTCCATGGCCAACATCATGTACTTCGCAACCCACCAAACCACAGTAGCGTCCACTTCAACGCTTCCCAGTGCTGTGCTGATCCTTGCACCATACTGTCCAACGCATACTTGTGTCATCCCAATCGAACGCCTTTCAACCTGTGGGCCCATTATGGTTAATATATATATAATAATAATAATAATACTATATTTTTAAAATAATTATTTTAATTATTTTAAATAATATAACTCTGCAAATATGTATTTTATTTTTCTTTCAAATAATATAATAATATATTAAATTATATAATTAATGAGTCATAATAAAAATATTATCATATTACTAATGTGAAACTGTAGCATTGGTGCAATTTAAATTTACAGTTCTCAAATAACTAATGTGAAAGTTCTTAAATTAATGAGATTAGTACATTATTATGTTGGTACATCTTTTTAATGATATTATATTATATGTTATGATGTTATTTTTAATAAGTCATAATATTTATGATACGATGTTATTAAAAGAATATAATAACACGTAATAACACACAAAAAAAAATAAAAAAAAATAAAGGAAGAAAATTCTAGAACAAAACTAAAGAAAAAAGTGAGAGTAGAAAGGGTGAGAAAATATAAAAATGTATTAAAATATTAAATAAATATTAATTTTTGATATCATTATATAATGTTAAAAGTTGTTAGGGTAAACATAAATATTGTAACACGTGGAAAATGAAAATTTTCTTCTAAAATTGTCTTTCTTTCTCAAAAATGCTCTTATACACTTGACCTTCAAAATATTAATTTTTTAATAATTAAAATCATGCTTTATGAAGTACTAAGTATGGGAAAGAGGAGTGAGAATAGTTGATTCCAAAAAAAAAATACCTCATTTAATTAGACTATAAATCCGAAAAGCAGATAAGGCCACACAAATTGTGGACCGACACAGGCAGGACCCAGTTCCCATTGAGGTTGAACCGACCGTTACGGCTTACCCAAGCTGCTGGTGGGATGGGTGAGAGTGAGAGTACAAAGAGAGATTTTGGGACATACTTCCAGGGACTAGAGAGAGATAAGAGTTGTATATATAGAGAGAGAGGTGAATTTAGAGAGAGAAGAGAGAGCACATATTGAGAAGTCTGCAGGGGAGAGGACTGCATGTTCGAATTATTCTTCTTCTGCGTATGATTGCTTTTAATCCTCGGTGGCTCTTTTGGACTATACATGCCCCCATCCTTTCTCTCTCTATATATGTTTAAAAACTGTGTTTTTATATACACTCGTGTATGTGCCCGAGGCTGCGCCACCAGTCCAGAGCCCAAACGGGAGAACTGTCTGGAGAGATAGGATTTTAATAACAGAGAAGGGGCTGTGTTTAATGGAGAGAGAGAGAGAGAGAGAGAGAGAACACCATCTAAAAAGCAAGGAGGCAGGCCCTTCACAAGCCTTTTACACGTGATAAAGAAAACACCAAAAGCACTTGCATGCGTGTATAAGATTCATCATCATCATCATCTTTATGTTCCAGCCTCCCTCTAGTCTCTCCAGCTCTCTGTACAATCTGAATCCCCCCACAAACCCATCTTTTATCTCCACTTTCTAACTCTTCACGTTCTTTGGCAGTCCATCTTTTGAGCCCTATCCGTTCATGATTAAAACCCATTGCTTTGGTGGATTCAAACACTTTGTCTTTTAAAGCCTCTCTCTTTCATGGTCACTGACCCAGTTCTGGTTAGTGAGTTTCAATATTTTTTAAGTTGTTTGGTCTTCCTGGTGTATAAGCATCTCTTGGGTCATTTTCTGCGTAGCAGTGAATTTGGGTACCCTTCAGAATCTCAGATGGTGATTTTACCGACCTTTTCGATGTTTATTCCTTTTATTTGTATACCTTAATACTTGGCTTTTGTTTTTTTCTAGGCGTTTTATTCTCTTCTTGAGCAGTCTTATATGGTTGCACATTTATTTATACATGCCTATATATATATATTTTATGTCTTATTTGCTTGGATTCATTCGTCTATTTTGTGATTTTCTGATACAAGTTTGGTTTTCGTTAGGGGACAAGGTGAATGAATGGTTTTGTCTTCTGGGTATTTCCACTATTTGATTAATTCATTGTATTACAAATTAATATTATATATGTATGATAAATTCTGGTTTTCATGATTTATGGATATTGGGTTTCCAACAGAAGCATCGATGAGGGTTTGGGTTTTGGGTAATGGTTCGTTTCGTCTCCACATATGTCTGTTTTCCCAGTCCACAGCTGATTTTAGCTATGTATTTTATTTGGAGCTCTCTCTTTTGAGATTTGGGAGTCTCTGAGATTTTCAGTAAAAAAATTCAACAAAATATCAAATAAAAAAAGTATAGTGTCCTTTAGGTTTATTACTTTACCTTACCTTCTTCATTTTTGGTTCTTCTGCAAATCACCAGACTTCTGAAACCTAAACTGCAACTCTTGTTTTTGGATGTTGGGTTTTGTTTATTTATTGTTTTTGGTGTATATTTTGGGTTTAGTTGTTGAAACAAATGCAGAAGGATGGGTTTCCATTTTGCAGAGGAAGGGTAATGCATGTAGTCTGCAATAAAGACTTTGTTTTTTATGTGTACCCTTTTACTTTGCGTGTGAAACTTTGATGCATTTTCATCATTTTTTCCATTTATGTATATATATATTTTTTTCAATTTGGGTCATCTTGCTGACATGTATTTCTGCTCTCTGTTTCTGGATTTTCAGTACAAATTGCCACAAATCTGTGAAGAGTAATGAGTAAAGACTGGAAGAGAAGACAGTGTTTGAGTGTGGCATATTTCTTTTGAACAGGTTTTGTGCTTTTACATATTAGTTTCACTAATCAAACATCATGCCTATAAGGCAGATGAAAGAGACCTCAGAACAACACCTTGAGATCAAACCCCAGTTACAGAACTCCATGAACCCAGTTCAGAAGCCCTCCAAAACTCCCCAAAATGGCAAAGGCCCACCAATCCAAGAATTTCAGAACGCCAAACTACATAATCAAACCTCACCTACATCCAAAAACAGAGGAAGGAGAAGGGGAAGAGGCGGCCGGAAATCTGATCAAGGCGATGTTTTTATGCGGCCGAGTTCGAGGCCTTGCACTGCTGCAGCGCATAAGCCCCTCTCGGCGCAACCTTCTGGTGCTGTTGTTGCAGATATTCCAAATGGGTCTGTTGAAAATGGGGGCAAAAGCAACTTGTGTGAAATGGAAATGGGTTTCCCTTCTTCCAGCAAGTCTCTGAGTTTTGCTCCTAGACCTGGGTTTGGGCAGCTTGGTTCAAAGTGTATAGTAAAGGCCAACCATTTCTTTGCAGAGCTACCAGACAAGGACTTGAACCAGTATGATGTAAGTTATCCTATTTGCTGGGTTTAAATTAAACATACCTGTTGAATATACTGCAGCAAAAAATTAAACTGGGTTCTTTTCTTTATGATATAACCATTGGGGCCCTTAATCTGACATTCAGTATGCTTATAGTGGTGTTTTCTTCTTTTATCTGCTGTTACCTTGCAGATATAATTGAATGGGTTTCTGCTTTCTCTTTGTCCTTTGCTTCGATAGCATTTATGAGTTTTTAAATCTGGCATTCAATATTGTTCTTATTTTTGTGATTTATGTGTATGCCCTTTTTCCATCTGTATTCTGCTATTTGCAGGTTACTATAACTCCAGAAGTGGCATCAAGAACTGTGAACAGAGCTATCATAGCAGAGCTAGTGAAACTACATAAAGAATCTGACTTGGGGATGAGGTTGCCTGCTTATGATGGCAGAAAGAGCCTATACACAGCTGGTGAGCTTCCTTTTGCTTGGAAGGAGTTCAAGATCAAACTTATAGATGAAGATGATGGAATTAATGGTCCCAAGTAAGGATTTTTTTGCCCTTTTCACACCACTAATTCATATTTTCTCTGTGCCATTTGGTTTTCCTATACATTATTGTTGAAATTCACACTAAATCAACCTAGGTGGAAAATACAGACCGAAGAAACAAATTTAAAAACACTAAAGAAAGAAATCCTTTAAAAAAAAATGTAACATACTAACATTTCTCAAGGTTTGATTTGCTTCTATCTGTTTATGTTTCTATAGACAAAAATAAATTTTCTGAACAGTGGTACAATTTTTCAGAAGAGAAAGGGAGTACAAAGTGGTGATCAGGTTTGTTGCAAGGGCAAACTTGCGTCACTTGGGCCAGTTTCTAGCTGGGAAGCGTGCGGATGCTCCACAGGAGACTCTTCAAATTCTTGACATTGTATTGAGAGAACTCTCGTCAAAGAGGTATGGTCTCTTGAAGGGTGTGAGGGTGATCTATATAGCTGTCCTTTATTGAAGAACTGCAAAAAAAAAAAAAAGAGTTCTTATTCATCTCCATATGCATTTTAAAGGTACTGCCCTGTTGGAAGATCATTTTTTTCACCCGATATTAGAAAACCACAACGGCTTGGTGAAGGCCTGGAGTCATGGTGTGGATTCTACCAGAGTATAAGGCCTACCCAGATGGGATTGTCCCTAAACATTGGTAAGTAACCACAATAATTTAAAAATATGACAATATTCTTCATTTTTTACCCCTTCATCATATAATTTTCTGCCAATTTTCAGCTCTCTATATTCCTGTTTTACAGATATGGCTTCGGCTGCATTTATCGAGGCTCTCCCTATAATAGAGTTTGTTGCCCAACTTCTAGGCAAAGATGTATTATCTAGGCCATTGTCTGATTCTGACCGTGTGAAGGTAGTGTTCTTTGTTTCGGTGATATGAGCTGGCTTCTTTCCTTGGTACTTTATTCAATATTGAATTTTACCTTGAATTGTCTACCAGATCAAAAAGGCCCTCAGAGGAGTGAAAGTTGAAGTAACACATAGGGGTACTGTACGAAGAAAGTATCGTGTTTCAGGATTAACATCTCAACCCACAAGAGAACTGGTGTAAGAATTTCATATGTTGCATAGCTTTCCTGTCCAGCATCACTAATTCTCTCATATTACTTGGTGCACATATGAAACGTTAAGAAAAAAAAAGGGGATATTCAACAAAAACAACTATATTGCAGCCATAATACCAAGTCGCAACTACTAGGAGCTTGCTACATGAATCTTGTTTGAATATTTATCTCTGTCAAAAGACATAAGCCATCGTATCTTCTCTTACCAGTTACCACATAATGCGTGTTTCATTTTCATCTCTACTGAGAGATGTATCCTCTACTAGTCCGTATGTCATATTTTTTCTCACCACTTAAACCTTATTCTTCTGTCCTTTCTATTGTCCTTTTAGCATTTTCAACTGGAATTAAATATTGTTCTTTTCTTGCACTTTTGTTTCTCTTCTCTAAGGTTTCTTGATAATCGTTTACAAATATTCTAAATTTTCATGGTAATTGTTTTTTCAGGTTTCCTGTTGATGACAACTCAACCATGAAGTCAGTTGTTGAATACTTTAAAGAAATGTATGGCTTCACGATTCAACATACACATCTTCCTTGCCTTCAAGTTGGAAATCAGAAGAAGGCAAACTATTTACCTATGGAGGTAGAGAGTTGGCACCACAAGTACTGCACTTCCTATTGATAGATTCACTTACATTCCCTTTTCCAGAACTTGTGTTGTCTGATGGTAATGTTTTGCCAGGCATGCAAGATTGTTGAGGGACAACGATATACAAAAAGGTTGAATGAGAAGCAAATTACCGCTCTTTTGAAAGTTACATGCCAAAGACCCAGGGATCGAGAAAATGATATTTTGCAGGTATTTCTGATGCTGAGCTTTTGCCTATCTTTCTCCTTTCTCTAGTTATGGCCAAGAAGATTTCACCAAATTAAAATTTTCGGACTTGCATGATATGCACATCACTTTTTGTTCCATTTGGCTGCTGACAAATTGTGAAGAAAATTTGGCTCAAATTTTAGACTTGCATGATATGTGCATTGCTTTATGTTCTATTTGGCTGTTGACAAATTGAGAAAAAGAGATTTTTTTTGGCTCAAATCCACCATTGAATTGCGAAATAGCTGTTTAAATTAATTACAGGTTTTATAATTCACTATTTATTTTCAATTTGATGAAATTTTTGGATTAAAGCTATTGGCCTTCTGTACCAAAGATGTTGTTTTGGGGAAAAAATGAAGACACTTGAGTGGGACCAAAATTAATGTAAATACTGAAACATTGAAAATTGTTTGATATAAACTCACTTGTAAATGAGCATTTCTGTACACTTCCTGACCTTCTGTCAGAGAAACCTTGAATTTGTAACTTGTAAGCCATTTACATATGAAATAAAGTATGCTTCATGAACTTGTGATGTTTTTGGGAATTGACTAAGCTTAAGCAAAATGATACTTTTATCCTCTGTGCTCTTCCAAATACAAACAGACAGTTCAACATAATGCTTATGATCAAGACCCATATGCAAAGGAGTTTGGCATCAAAATCAGTGAAAAACTAGCTTCTGTGGAGGCACGAGTTCTCCCCGCTCCATGGGTAACACTGTCCCTCCATTCCCATGTACAATTTTTAATACAAAGTGAGTGTTTGTTCATTGTCCACCATCTGATGGCACTCTTATATGCAGTTGAAATATCATGAAACTGGGAAGGAAAAGGATTGCTTGCCTCACGTTGGCCAGTGGAATATGATGAACAAGGTATTGTTGTCTACTTGGATCACACATTTAAATTTCTTTTTCTAGGCAAAACAACAAAAGTACTCATTTCAAAAAGTTTTAGTTTAATGTGACAATATGCTAACTCTAGTTTATTAATCGATATGCATGATAATGATTTACTTGCCATCATCCCATAAGGTAATCAGAATTGAGAAATTGCCCATTGTTTCATCGTCTCTATATAAGACAATCCAAAAGGTCCTGTGTTTATGAATTCTTAGATTTAGTTTTCATCCTTTTAGTCCTTTTTTTCACAATGTATCCTCCATTACATGCATTCGAGACAATATAATAAGGACGATTCACCTCAATGTCTCATGTAGCATTTTCACTGATCTATTGGTCTCCTCATATGTAACAGAAAATGATCAATGGGATGACTGTTAGCCGGTGGGCTTGTATCAACTTCTCACGGAGTGTGCAAGAGAGTGTTGCTCGGGGGTTTTGTAATGAATTGGCTCAAATGTGTCAAGTTTCTGGCATGGTAGTACTTTTATATTTATTTTTACTATTTCTGAAAGATCTGTTCATGTCTATATGTTTTATAAATTGGACAGCTCTAGGTTTTGTTTTAGAGTTGTAATCTGTTGGTGTCTTGTAGGAGTTCAATCCAGAACCTGTAATTCCAATCTACCTAGCTAGGCCTGAGCAAGTAGAGAAAGCTCTAAAGCATGTCTATCATGCATGTATGAACAAACTCAAAGGAAAAGAGTTGGAGCTTCTACTAGCTATTTTGCCAGACAACAATGGGTCTCTTTATGGTACTTCTCTATGAATTTGTTTTGCTTGAATTGACGTGAAATTGAAGATTTATTGACATTACAGGTTCTCATATGATTCTGCACTTTTAGGTGATCTAAAGCGAATATGTGAAACTGATCTTGGTTTAATATCACAATGCTGTCTTACAAAACATGTCTTCAAGATTAGCAAGCAATACTTGGCTAATGTGTCATTGAAGATCAATGTTAAGGTAAGATCAATCTTTATGATTTTACAGGGTCTCATGTTCAAATTTGATGTTACTTAACAGTTCCCAATTATGCATGTCATTGACAAATTTCATGTGCTCAAATTTCATTCATGAATGTTTCCCTGATATTTTTGCCACTGCTGTGGTCATCATGGGCTTCCTTAACCTCTCACATGATTTATCTAAGTCATTCTTAAATTCCAGATCATGTAAGTTCCTCATAATTGCTGACTTTTGGATTGTTTCTATTAATGGTGCAGATGGGTGGTAGAAACACTGTTCTTTTGGATGCTATCAGCTGTAGAATACCATTAGTCAGTGACATACCAACAATAATATTTGGAGCAGATGTGACGCACCCAGAGAATGGAGAAGACTCCAGCCCCTCAATAGCTGCTGTACTATTCCTTAACTGAAATGATGCTTCTTTAGAACCTTTTTTCTTGCAATGACCATTGGAGACTTCTTCTTCTTCTCCCTTTTTTAATTTTTATGTCAGTATTTTTAAGGACCTTGGTTGCTTATAGATATCGTTCTGACTGTAGGTAGTAGCATCTCAAGATTGGCCTGAAGTTACAAAATATGCAGGATTAGTTTGTGCTCAAGCTCATAGACAGGAACTCATACAAGACCTGTACAAAACATGGCATGATCCTGTCCGTGGCACAGTTAGTGGTGGCATGATTCGGTATATAACTCTCGGTCTTTCACTGTTACCTTTTGAATTTTCCTTTATTCTATTTATATATTTTTTTGGGGGACGGTTTGCTTGCACTTGTGTTCCTCTATCTAATTTCTGTTTATTCAGGGATCTTCTTGTTTCCTTTCGAAAGGCAACAGGGCAAAAACCACTGAGGATTATATTTTACAGGTCAGTGTGCTTCTCCATAATGCTGTATTTTGTAGAAGTATCTTCTATAAATGCTTGGCCACTTTATGTCAGGGCATTTAATGCTTACCAGTGCACTTGAATTGCCCCATCATAACTAGCGCTGTGGTGGTCTTGATTTGGTATTTATAGTCTTGCTGCTGTATGGTTTCTCTACTGTGGTTGCCATCACCAGTTGAACAGCACAGCCTCCTCCCCCCTAGACTGCGGATGGTGCGTCCTTTATTACCAATATCTCCACCCAGAGTCACAGCTACCATCATCATCACTATCCCTGCTTTCACCTTTGGTGGTAAACAAACATGGACTTAATCTCTATGACTACCACTTCTATTTCCTCCAACACATCAATACCACAGCCAGAACTACCACCATTTTCATTGTCGCTCTCCACAGTGGCTGCCTTATTTTTTTACTTCGCTTCACATAGCCATCATTTGCTCAATTTTTTCCCCATAATTGATTGACACTGCTACCACCACCACTCTGCCACTTAACCATCACTGGAATATGCTCAATGGCCTTTCATGCCTTTTTATTATTTGTAACTTAACATTTTTTGCAAATTCAAAAACTTCCACTAAATGGGGCCTTAGCCTACTGTGATGAAATTTAAGTTAATAACCTTTGACATCATTGTAAAATGGACTTTCCATAATGAAAAAATTTGAGAAATAGATGCATGATAAAATGAGGTATAAAAACTAAAAGAGTAACTTCACTTTCCAAATTCTTGATAAAGAAATTGATTATATGATTGTAGTAAGATAATATATGATTGTAGTAAGATAATAGTGGAACATCCTTAGTACACATTGGACATAATGGTACATGCATCCACCTAGCCATGCTGAGTTTTTGTACATTTGATCTACTATATTTCATCCACAATTGGTGGCTTCTGTTTTCTTTGTGCTAGTGGTGGAAAGATGTGTCAAATTGTGATACTCCTGATTATTGATTTCCTATTGTTCTGTAGTGCATTATGAGTTTTTTCTTCTTCTTTTCTTTAGAAGTAAATTGAAATAACAGATGTACTTGTACAACAGCAACATCTTGTCAGAATAAAGTATAAGCAATATATAGTCGATAATATGATATAGACACTAAGTAAAGATAAGCTGGATGATTCATTAATACATTCCAAGATACACAAAATAACTTTCATCAGTCCAATTGAAAGCCTCGTCTTGGAGAAGAAATCCTATTACGGCTATTGTTTCGTCAATTTATCGTAACAGAAAATCAACTCATATGAACCAATTGAACTTCTAAATTTGGGAGGCCAGAATGCATTAGAATCTCCCTCTATCTATGTTTAAACAGTCGATGCAGTGAATGGTGTTAGTTAATTTCTGAGTTGCTGGTATCTGCTTGTTCTGCTGCTGTTGCTGCCCTTGGCCGATGCTGGTCTTTTGGTGCTTGGCTTCTTTTGTTGCAGTTTGGGTTGTGTTGTGGTGGTTGGTTGGTTTTGTGGGTGGCTGTTGTGTTTCTTTGTTGGCTATGCTGTTTTCTCTGATTGCTGATGGCTGGGGTTGTTAGTTTGCTTTCTGTTTTCTCTGTTTTGTGGCTTTGTAATTAAATTTGACTCAATCAACCCCCAACCCCTACACCACAAAAAAACTCATTAGTAAACACTTTTAATTTCAAATAATTACTATTAGCAACTACAATCAACATATTGATAGTTTCAGTTTCCATGTTCCAACTACTTTCCACCAGCCAAAAACCATTAAGGATTTGCAACTATTGCCATATAGCCTATACTTGTTTGGACTATGGGTTTGTGTACAACTATATTCCCCAAGTTTCAGGTTCAAAAGCCTGCAATCGTTAAGCAAAAACCTTCAATCTTCATACTTCATTTAGAATTATCTTTAGTTGAATATCAAAATCATCCTCATTATCATTCTATGACCAAACTCATCAGTGTTGTCACTATCTTCTTTCATCTTCAGTCACTTCAACACCCTCTTTTTCAGTCACAATATTTTTGCCTTTTCTAGTCATCCTTTAAGTTCTTGGCTTCTGTAAAAGTTGATGGTCAGAATTTTTATAGTATAAAATATATTATTGGTTTACGTAAACACTAATACTAATTAGTATACTTAAAATATTTTGAACAATCATAAAAATATTCAACGAAACCTCTCTTTCTCTTTCTAATAGTTTCCCCCTGCATTAACTTAAGATCTTTCATGGATGGAAGGTATGGTTTACCTTTTCAGTAATCTATTTGTCATGAAATTTCATACCCAAAATACAGATAGGATCTTATGTGTAACCATGTTCTCCAATTTTCTTTTGTCTTGGCTCCAAACTCAAGGTGTAGTTCATGAAAATTAGTGCACTCAAAACTTTACTGCTCGAAGTGTTTCCCTTCTTTGAATGCCCATGTTCAACTTTCTTTTCATTACTGTGTGTCACTTCACTTGAGGCCTGGCACCCGTATGGCTCAAATCCATTTCCATAAGTCATCCACTACATTGCTATGCAAGAAAAAGTAAATGATGCAAAAAGGGTACAACTGACAACATTAAGATATTAATTGTTCAATCATATAATTTTCACGAATAATCATTGATAAACACTTGATTCTGGATTCGTAAGATATTCTAATAAGTCAAATCATAATTGTAATACGTACACAAGAAACAAAATGTAATGGCGATGGTTGTGCGAAATGACTTAGAATTATGATAATGCCTGTATGATGAGATTCACAGACAGAGAGAGAGAGAAGAGAGGGAGGGAGAGATTTTGATTTTAGGGGAAAGAGAGGTAGGGTGTCCATATGTGTAAAGGGTATCAGCTCACTTCTTACAAGAAAATAGGAATAAAAAAAATAGAAAAATAGAAAGAAAAAAAAACTGTTTAGTAATGTATGCATGCGCATGTCCAAAAAAAACACTAAATTTATTAGGTTTTAGAGCCTAAAGAGCCAACTCAGTCCCTCGTACAATATTTTGACCTTCAAAGACGGTGGGCCTGGTACAACATATCAGTAGACTTATTCTTTCAGGGGGAGTATATAAAGGTCGTGACATGATTTTTTCAAGGAAACACAATTTGCATGGATCAAGATATATTTGCACACCGTGTTTGTGCATGCATGCATTATACACATAATTGTGTGTTGCCTTTGAGCCTAACTCCAAGCTTTTGTTGCCAAGTGCATATGTTGTTTTTGTAGACTTGCATGCTAAATTTCCTAGGCCATTGTATGCATGTATAGCTACATATGTATGCATCATAAACTTATGATATGATTAAAAATTGTAGTTCTAAAATTGGAAAATAATTTGAGCAGGGATGGTGTGAGTGAAGGGCAATTTTACCAAGTCCTACTTTATGAGTTAGATGCAATTCGGAAGGTTAGCACTGGATTGCTTTGTTCTTGTTCTCTTTTAAAAATTATCTGAAGCTAGCTAGACAAAATCTGGTCCTGATCAATAACATGAATGTAGGCTTGTGCCTCTTTGGAGCCGAACTATCAACCGCCAGTGACTTTCATTGTGGTACAAAAGCGACATCACACCCGATTGTTTGCTAACAACCATAGGGAACGGAGCAGCACCGACAAGAGTGGAAACGTTTTACCTGGTAAAGTTTTACTCTCATAGAAAACAAAGCTGTCATCTCTACATAAATACACAGATATATAACCTCAATTGATTAATGATAGCTGTGGTTTTTTTCAGGCACTGTAGTTGATTCTAAAATCTGTCATCCAACAGAATTTGATTTTTATCTCTGCAGCCATGCGGGTATTCAGGTGAAAAAAAATTGTTTTTATCTTTTATTTGCAATGTGATTAAAAAGGATTTACAGCAGTGACACCCGTTAGTCTTGTAACTTTGAAAGTGATGAAGGAACACATGACTAAGACCGTAGAAAACCCCAGTAAAACATCTTTGTTGGGATCCTTAGGTGCAAGCAACACAATTTTGTTCTGAACTACTTGACCAGAAAGGATTTACAGCAGTTATGCATGTTAATCTTGTAACTCTGAAAGTGATGAGAGTGACAACCAAAATTAGAAAAGGGAAAATCCCACCAAGAAAAATTGACCATTGGCAATCCCCATCTTTTTCTAGATTGAAAAGGCCAGCTCAGCGATCTTTCTATTGAGAGCGGGAGAGCATTTGTTAAAAAAAAATAAAAGAAGAAAAAAGAATCCATATGGAGATGTTATTGCATGATATTATTTTTTATTCCTGTTTCTGGGAGGACCAACCACCTCTTGTATGAGGTTTAACCTCAGAAGCCAGTTCAATCACTGACTGGTCCCTAGGTTCTATGATTGTAATTGTGGTACTGGGTATTTCCAAAACAAAAGCAACGAACCTTTTCTCGTGAGTAAAAATATTTGTATCCTGACTTTTCACTACATAGGCTACAAAAACTTTGAAATTATTAAATCTTTACCTTCTCTGTAATACAACAGGGCACAAGTCGGCCAGCTCATTACCATGTGCTATGGGATGAGAATAATTTTACAGCAGATGGAATTCAGTCATTGACTAACAATCTCTGTTACACATATGCAAGGTGCACGCGCTCTGTCTCTGTTGGTAAGCCAATGATCCTCCTTGCATTGTGTTTGTTTTTTGTTTGTGTGTGCATGCACTTTTTTTTTCCCTTTTTTGAAGAGGGGGGGGGGGGGGGGGGAGCATAAGTCTGGCTGGATTCAATTGTGTTTTTGGTTAGAGTATTAAGAGATTTTATCAAGCTTATTGGCAACTTCATTCATGGTTGCTTATTTGTTTGCATCTGGAAGGAGCCGTTAAGTTTGGTAATTTCTTTGAAAATTCTAAGTAGGCAATGAAGATAGACCATGAATGTTCAATCTTTCAAGGAATGACCTTGTATATTTCTTTTTACTGAAGTGACTAAATTCGTGAATTGTGTGCAGTTCCTCCAGCATATTATGCACATCTAGCTGCATTTCGAGCAAGATTCTACATGGAAGCCAGATATGCAGGAGAATGGCTGTGCTGGTGTTGGACATGCTGCAAAGGGTACACGAGCAGCTGGAGAGACTGGTGTAAGGCCATTGCCGGCACTAAAGGAGAATGTGAAAAGAGTAATGTTTTACTGTTAGACGAAAAATAATAAGGGGGGGGGGGGGGGGGTTGTTTTACAGCTGGGGCAGAGTTCTCTTTGTACATGTATGATGATTCATGCAGTTGTAAGGTCTTAGAGTTAGATTATAAAGAGCAAGAGCTTCATTTTCCTTGGGACACATGATTATATTAGTTAAAGAATAGCACCCTTGCGGATTACAGGTTCAATTCCCTGTGCAATACACATCCATCATGAGACTGTCATACTTAGAAATCTGAAAATATGACCAATGCTTATTCATAAATTGATCTGGGTGAGGAAAGTTTTGCTTCAAATATGCTCCCAATAAGTTTGGGAGAAATAGGGTTGAAACTAACGTCTTATGAGTGAAGATTGCTCACGAACTGCCGAAGAAAATTATGATTTGCTCCTACAAGTCATGTTTATAGGCCAGAAGCCACAACAATGTCTAAAGGATAGTTTAGTTAAAATAAATGACTAAATAGTTTTAGAGCAACAAGAGACAAACTGAAAGGCAGAGGCAAGTTTTCGGCAATTTGGATATCTCTATACTTTTGACCACCATGATCTGCCGTCACCCCTTGGCCAAGTTTACATTTAGTGTGAGCCAGAGGAAAGTCGAACCTTTTGAGTTCTCAAGCCATAAATTTAGAAAACTCACGTATCCTTTGTGTGGGAGGCTCATCCTGTCATCTTTCAGTATATTTTTGAAAGCATGTCATCATTATTACTCTTTGGGAACGAGCGGGTAATACTATTGAGCTGCAGCCCAATTTGGCAATCCATTTTCAAATACTTGATTTAAACAAAAACATTTTCAATTATGTGATATAGAGATAGAAGTTATTGTTTGATGTAATGGTAAATTAATCAACTCATTTTTTAAAAATTAAAATTATTCAATTAATATTATTACAAATACAAATTTATATATACATACAAATTATAAATACATATATATATTTTTAATAATTCGGTATTCTAACTTTCGAACTTACTAATTTAGAGGACTAAATTCATAATATATATGTGCACATCTAAATATACAAATACATGTATTTAAGAGAAAATGATAATATTAAAAAATATTTATATAATTTAAATATATAATGGGATAAGTTTGTTTTGGGGTAAGTAAGCAATTTATTGACCAAGGGAAAAAAAGGGTAAGACAAGACAACAAAGGAAAACTAAACAATAAAAGACGGCAAACAAACTCAAGCGAAAAAAATAGTTGGGAACTGCAGAGTCAAAAAACAATCAGACAAGATCAAAAGCAGTAAGTTCTTGAAGATGGATATGCTGAGGTTCCATTCTACCACATACTAGCTTTCCAATTAGCAAAGGAGTTTGGCACCTTCTTCCAGCCAGAGCTTTGAATTTGGATGGACTTTTGCACTTGGAAAAGAAGTTGAATTTCATTTCTGTAAGTGTTCCTTCACAGCCTGCTGTTCCTCTCTTGCCAAAGGTGACAGATGGAAGTGGCAAGGACCACTCTTCTCAGCTTCTTAGGGAAACAATTGCCTTTCAAGGATTGAGTGGCCTATTGGAGCTCAACGGCCCAGGGCAAGGGAAAAAAGTCTTCCTTCACGTGTCAGAAATTAATATGAATGACCATACAGTTTCTCCATATATGCTACCTTAAAATTAGAACAGGGCGAGGGGGTTCTGATGATTAAGAAAATATTGAGACATTGGTGCCAAACTGCAGAAGAATAACTGCAGGAAAATAAAAGGTGACTAAAGGTTATAAATTTGAAAGAAATGTGCCTCTTTGAGAAGAAATTGTTATACACCTTAGAATATTTTGAGATGGCTTCCATTATTGCATGAATAATCCATATATTCTGAGATTGGGAAAATGCTCTCTCTCTCTCTCTCTCATGAAAAAAAACACAGATATGTTGAGGTAGCATGTTGGGGACCGTGCTATCTCAAATCCCAAACAGGTATACATATAAACCGTGTTTGTTCTTCATGCTAGTGCAAAGGCACATGACAAACTATCCCACTGAATGCACCATAATATTTCTACAAGGACTGGCAAAATGCTTGGAGACAATGAAAAGCAAAACCAACCGTACTCAACTAATTCTTCGAATTTCGTTGATACATTTTCCCATCAAACAAGACCAAGTTTCGGTACTCTTGTGATTATATTTCTGAAAAAACTGTAACCATTCTCAAAAAATGACCATGGAAATTACTTTATTCTGTTTAAATTGCTTGGGTTTGCTTGATCCAATCTGATAAAAACAGACCAACCTTGCTCATTAATTTTTTTTTATACTTCTATAAACTTCTCTAATACTTTTTTCTTACATGCATGTTGAGAAAATTAACCAAACCAATTTCTCCTATCAAATAGGCTATGACCTAAATTTCCACAATCATCTACCTTATCTATTTCTATATATACATGCTCTACTTCAACATATTAACTTTCTTTTGCCTTACATATGATGAAAGCCAAACCCTAGGAACACTTAATTTATACTTGAACAAAGTAATCATCTAATTAACACACCTTGTTCATGAGATAGAAGTTAGAACTTTCCTATTTATCTTTGAAGTTCAGATAGACAAAGATATGCTGAAAGGATCAAATCCTACCCGAGAACCAAAATAGATTACAACAGATTCAAATAAGTTACAATATGGAACGATATACTACATGAAGAGCGTTAGCGTTTTCTGGTTTACTAAATATTATGAGTATTTGGACTATTTGAGTTATACTTCTGCATAACATAATGGAGGGGGATTAAGCTAGCAATGATGTGCAAATGTGTACATGCACCACAAAGCAAGTTAATCAGTGATATCAATTAACAGAACTCAATATGAAAAAGAAGCTTAGCCTCCTAAACTCTCTTCATGAGAACAACAATAACAACACACACACACACACACACACAGAGAATATGAAAACAATAAACTTTTCCACAGACATACACACAAACACACACATGCAAACAAAATGTAGAAAACAAGAGCCCTTGAACCCGAGCCCTTCAAATACAATAAAGTCATTCTAGATGGCCCCTCAAGGGAGCATCCCTTAAATGGCATGTAACAAACCCTAGTAAGTTATTCCTTTACTTATTTCCTTCACGAATGAGAATAACAAACGATTGAGGACCTTGGGAAGAGCTGGGAGTATCAAAGTAATGACGTTTTCGATTTCTTGGGTACTGAGATCATATGAAAGGTATGTGGAATCTTGCCTAAATGAAGGCTCAAAGACACAGACACTCACAGTCACACACGCGCAGAGAGAGAGAGAGAGAGAGAGAGAGAGAGATGTTTTTATAAATGAGTGGAAAGAGATGAAATGGGTTCACATGCCATTGTTAAGAAGTTTGAAAATTATATTAATAGTTGTCCATTCTATTTCTACATTAAGAAAACACAGAAGGGCTTCGCAGCTAATACCTTCAGATCAGTAAGTAGCCAAAATGGTAGAGCGGTTTGCTATTGAGTTGGAAAAATGAGTACACACAGTGCCCTTCGGAGATTTGGGGGTCTCTCAAGTCAAATTTTAGTTTCTTTTGCTCTCCACGCTATGAACGTAAGCACTTCAGATAGCTATTTCTTTTATCTACCATAAAACATGCTTTCCTAAGTACCTACTAGATATTTGAGAGTTACACCAATCTTCTTACCTAACTAAAATAAAAATAGAACTGAAAAAATGGAAAGAAAAACGTAAAGAAAGAAAATCCAATTGTTCTGTAATTCAAAATACAGAACGGTGTACCAGAAAATCAGAACAGAAATGTTGTCTACGAAGCATATAGGACACTTCTGCTTTCATTTCTCAAATCAAGCCAAAAGAGAAGATATTATTTCCACTATCAGATTAGCATCTTCAAGTAGGACACAAGTTTTCTGTCCCATTGTTACAGTCATTTAATTCAGATTCCCTATACTTCAACCAGTAGTTCTACCTTTGCTTCTTCTTCGTTTTTTCAGGTTAATTAAGGGGAGACTCTTCCCGGATATCTTAAACTCAGCTAAGACTGGAAACTATCCAATATCTGATTCGCATCCCCACGTGTCCCTCCTAGGCTGGGCTTGAACCCCTGACTTCCCCATTGAGAATGGCCAGGGGATACCAAATGAGACAACACAAAGCAAAATGTTTTGTGGTCCATTACGTCAACCAAATATCACTTCTTACAAATCTCAATTAATTTCTAGAGTTACACATCAACTCTCAGTCACTTCTTACAAAGCAAGATCTTTTGTGGTCCATTATGTTAACCTAGTTCATGAAAACCCTAATATAGATATTGTATAAGACAGGATTTAAATAACCTAGGTGGAGAAGAGAAAATGTTTTCAATAATGTGGAAATGTGGAAAGGTTCATAATCTCTCTCTCATGCTAAATTGCTCAGCAAGGCTCGATAGACCACCTTCTTCACAAAAAGACACTAATCTAAGATTAGATAAGCCAGGATTTAAAAGCAACAACTGAGCAAAAAGATGAAAAGCTTCAAGAAATTATGGGGCATATTGGCACAGGTTCAAGTTTATCAATCTCTTCCTTCACCTCTCTTTCTCTCTCTCTAGCAAGATTCAACCATCTTCATTAAAACCCTAATGACAGATAACATAAGCTCGATCACATTCCCATAACGGCACAAAGAATGAGCTTCAGTATGGATCTTTTGCTCTCTCTTCAAATCTCTTGCTCCCCATAATTATATGGTAGTTGGATAAGAGAGCATATCAACCCACCTCATAAAAACCCTAGTTAGAACCCCCCCCCCCCCCCCCCAAAACCAGAAAAAAAAAATTAATTCCAAATCACTAACAGGGAGAGAATGTCAAAACTATATAGGGCAGATCTTCCAGATTTTCTTTTTATTATCTTTTTTCTTTTTAACGCTGAAGATCAAATCCCACTTCATATAAAACTCTAAACGAATAATGAAATCAGTACATGGTCGCATATACATGAAATATACAGCAGATGCATACCCAATAAATTAACAAAGAAAACAGTACGGCAGGCCGAGGAATATCATGGCTCATCCCCCAAAGCCTAAAGAGGGATCTTGGAATCATCGAATTGCGCTGAGACACAAAATTCCTGTCACTCAAAATCTAGCAATCTGTTAAATTTTTTTGGGTAAGTTTGGACAAGAAATTACAGCACAACTATCTTAGTACCTAGCTTAAAAAATAACAGATGCTGATATAAAAGCATGGAAACCCAGGTAAGCCCAGATAAGATACAAGAAGATCATCACATATATACCTGTTCTATGTATTTTAAGAGAAAACCCTACATGGGCATATATCTGCATACACGTGATGAAAATTAGGGTTTCAGTGAAATTAGGGTTTTTCGTACCACCAGCAACGGGTGAAGCTACCACATGATCTGATCTTTCCTCAACAAGAAGGGAGGTTGAGATCATGCTGGCAGCTTCAACTGATAGTGGTGCACGCGCGATAAGAAAATATGCACTCCCTACTCGGGTAGGCTATGGAAAAGAAAGACCTACATGGCCTTTCTCTTCTTCATCTTCTGCTAAAGGTCACCTAGAGAAGAGAGGAATGAGATGGGTATAAATAGAGAAGTAAAGCAGACGAATATTTGAAGGGCAATTATCGTTTTATTGGATACAAGATAGAGAACGGGTGACTGAAAAGCTTTGTGAAACTATATAATAAAAATAAAATTAAAGATGTAAGGTGGTCCCTAGTAATGTAAATTGAATATTGTCACGCCAGCACCATTACCATGCAGCTTGCAGACAGGTTAGTGAGAGTTTCTAAATATTGTATGAGCATTAATTAACTTTAGGATTAGGAAGGTGGGGGACCCTTCATGCACCTCTCTCTCTCTCTCTCTCTCTCTCTCTCTCTGTCTATATATATATATACATACACATATATATGTATGTATCTCTCTCTCTCTCTCTCTCTCTCTATATATATATATATATATATTTGAGAAGACTCAACCATGAAACCAGAAGAGTATAAACATTAGTATGTTGGGGGACCATTTTGCATGGCTTAATTACCAAAAAGAAAAAAAATTAGAGAAAGCATCTCAAATTCTCAACCGAACAAAATCATGTGAGTCCCTCCCTGTCCCTCTCTCTCTCTCTCTGTGATTAATAATGTGACGTGCATTTAATTCATTCCTTTGTTCAGCATCTTTTCTTGTTCAGTGTCAATGGCATTTCCTTCCAAACTTGCCATTTGTTGGATTAGTGCCAGCTCCACAATGGCTCGTGATATTTATATACATACACCTGATACATATATACAATTAGGAAAACGACTTGTGTTGATAAATGTTCTCCCTTTTACAAGTTCTGTCATTTTAATTTGATTTCTTATGGTGGTTGTGTACAACCATGATATGTCTAGTCACACACCAAAAAACATAAAAAAAATAAAAAATCATAACAACCTTGAAAGCGAGGATCATTTTCTCTAGAATAACAAGTTGGAAAACCATATTTTACACAGCAGAATAATGCTTTATGTGCTTTTGAAAAACATGATTAGAGATTTGTCCAAACTTTTGAGATTTTATTTGTTGATTTGAAAAGCCAAAATGCATGGACTAATCTTCTTTTCTAACAAATTTCTTCTCTCTCTCTCTCTCTCTCTCTCTCTCTCTCTCTCTCTCATTTTTGTTTTTTTCTTATTTTCTTAGAACACTATTCTATTGATTGCTATATTCGTCAAAACACTGTCTACTCTCCATCATAAGATTAACTCCACTGTATCTTAATTATAGGACACCAATAATGACTTGACACTTGAGAAACCTTGTATCAAAATGCATATAGTTCTAGCGGCCTCTAGGTGTAGCTAGGTTGGCTCTATCCTATGACTAATATTCTCTAAATCTTCTAGAGTATATGCCAAAGTAACTAGTTTACTTCACTAAGAATCGTTACAAGGACGGAACCAATGACAGTCTAGACTTAGGAGGCAGTTGCCTTTAGTTGAAAACTTCTCATATTCTTTTTGAATTTTCTTTTCAAATATACTATTTTAATTTATATTTTGTTCCCTCAAAAAAAATTTATTGAATTTTTTTTTTATATTTTGGAGATTTTTTCAAACATACCCCTTTCATTTATATTTTTGGTCCCTACCTACTAATTTGTCTTTGTAAATACATAAATATATATAGTAAGATTGTGTTCGTATGTAAAAGACATGAAACATGCGTAAATACGGTTGAGCAAAACAATTGAAAAAAAAAATCATATGGACTTCTCTTGGGATTTAGATGGGGACCAAAATAAAAGAAAAAAATAAAGATGAAGCTGTCTTGCAACTATATATGTTGGTAATGTACCTACTATATACTCCAGAAATATTAAGAATTTTTTAAATAGTAGTTTATTTTAAGTAATAACATTACTACAAAGTTTGCTTTTCTTGAATCAAATTTCTAACTTTGTCCTTGAATTGTCATACCTGTCCCTACCAGGATGGGTCAAGGAAAATCCAATAAACTCTTATCTCATTCCACTTCAATTATATAAAATAAAATAAAATAATTTTTATGTTAATTTTTTATTAAAATTTTAAACAAACTTAATAACATTAAACATTTATAAAATAATATAATATAATTTTAATTCTGTACTAGTATACATATTTTTTATTTTGACACACATAATGTGTTACCGATAATAGACCAATTTAATAAATAAATGGGTACCCAATTAATGAGGCCCACCCCATTTTGTCATGAGATTTAAATGAGTTTTAGGGAGGGGGAGGGGGAGGGGGAGGGGGAGTGGGAATTTAATTGAGTGGGGTTCGAGGGGTCCATTCCTCAGTAGGATAATGGTTAAATAGCCTGACATACTAATTAATTAAGGAGCTCCCCGTTTAGTCTAATTTTTTTTTTGGGTAACTCAGAAAATTATTAGGGGGAAAAGCCCCACAAGCCACAACTACAAGCAACAACCAAACAAAACAAGAAACATCACAGGGGACTCAAAAAGAAAACAAGCAGAGACAACAACACAACCAAACTAACTAAACTGACCCAGATTGCCTATGGATACTAACATAATTAGATCCACTCTGTGCAGTTAAAACCTTGGATTTGCAGTCCAGTTAAACCAAAGCTAGGATAGAAGAGTAGTTGCACAAAATGTGTTTCCAACTACTTGGCTCTCAAATCCAATTTGGGCAATTTGTTATCAATCTTACTACAACCCATTTTTTTCAAGACTAATAAGATTTCAAGGGAAATGATTCAAAATGCAAAACAATGTCATCGGCAAAAAGAGTAAATTTAAGTACAAAAATTATTATGTAATTCCAACTTAAATTTAGTAACCTATCAAGTTCTTTTATCTTTCAATGACAAAAATACTCTCATATTCTTAATCAATTCATCACTTTAAAAGAACAGGCACAGTGAATGACATACCATTTTCAAAAGTTTTTCAACATTTCAAAATTCAATAACTTATAAATTATAAATCCGTTTTTAATAAAAAAATATTTAATTGGACTCTAAAAAATAAGATTTGTCAAACAAAATCCATATTACATATGAAATTTTGAAAAAAAAAATCGATCCAAAACTGTAAAATTTCACCTCAGTAAAAGTGTAAATTTACAATTTTCTAGTGAGAAATTTCATCCTAGTGAATTTTACAGTTTTCTAATAGTGTAAATTTTACTGTTTTATAAAAACTAAGAAAAATCTCAATTGTATTTAGTACTATTGAATTTTTGCCACATTATTGGATGCTCAAAACTAACTTTTAAGGGTGTAAAATATTGTAAAAAAATGAATCAATAGTTAAAGCATGAGTAATTAAAAATACACTAGTTATAAATGCATGAAATTTTACACTATTACAAAAATATAAAATTTTAGACTATTAAACTTCACAATATTTGATCAAAAATGTTTCAAACACGGCGAGTATTATAACACTTTTCTTAATCATTTACTAAGAATGCACGTAAAAAAAATTAGATGATTCATGGAATTCAAAATATGAGCATGAGAGAAAAAGAGAGTATTTTTTAATTTAAACTTCATTTGAGGTTTTATTAAAAAGTGAACTAATTTTTAAGCACATGTGAAAATTATATTAAAGGTGTCTCAATTGGCCATTTCTATAATTCTTGAATGCTGCCCTTAATAGTAGTAAAAAAGAATCTCTGAATCAATTTCCATGTTAGTGGAAGAGAGAGATCAGAGAAGAAAATGGAGAGTTGAGAAAAAAATTGGTTTAATAAAAAATTAAGGAAGAAGCCTAAATAGGATATGACGGATAATTTTGTCATATAATAAAAATAGTTGGTGCCAACTTATCAAAGTGGTTTTTTCTCACAAAATAAGTATCTAATCATTGTCCTTCGTACAAAAAAAAGAATTATCATGTACTAGAGTCTAAATAAATCTTAAAACAAGGGACTATATACCAATTAACTCTAAATTTAAAACAAATTGAATAACCCATAATCTAAGGGGTGTCGTGCAACCTGAAGTCATGTAATTACTCTAGAAAATGTGGCTGAGTAAATTTTGAGTACTCTTGAAGTACTTAAAAATTTATCGTGTATAAATGTGCGAAAAATGTGCTATATACACATCCCACTGCTGATCTCACTGTTAGAAATAGAGTCGGAAGCATCCAATATATATTTTTGGTAGCTAAGCACGGGAGGAGACGTTCATTAAGCACACTACCTGCCAGGTTGCCATAAATATCTTAGATATATAGAGAGAGAAGTCATTGACACTCTGGCAGTAGACTTAGAGTGGTCCAATTGCTCTTACATGTAAATACTGCATATCTGTGAAGGCAAAATCTGGCCCTGGTTTCATGATATGGCAGGGAAGCTAGCTTTGAGAAGGGGGTGATAGACTGATAGTAGACTTGAGTGGTCCAATTGCTCTTACATGTGTATTCCATATCTGTGAAGGAAACATTATGTGTGTGTGTGTGTGTGTGTGTGTGTGGAAGACACATTCCCATTGTGGGAGGGGAAGAGTGCAGCTTCGACCCTGCGGAAGGGCCTCTCATGCTTCTACAGTACTTATACAGTTAAAGATATATATAGATAGTACTGGCGGGGAGAGATACAAGGATGGTGGGACTTGGGGATCCCATCCAATCGAATCTCAATGGATATGTAATTTGTGTTATCAACGTGGCATCTCTCATTTTTGTAGTCCAAAAGATTGCCACCTTTTCATTCGGCAGGCAAGAGAGTTTTACACATATCTCATCTCAATTGTCTTAACTTGAAAAAAATATTAAATGGTCTATTTCAATGATCCGATAGTTGAAATAATGTCATGTGTATATGTATAATAATAATTTATTGATATGATTATTCATCTAATTCTTGAAACTATGATCTCAAACTTATACAAATGTGAGACTAATCATTCATGAAACCCAACATTGAATCTTGCGCTTTGTGAGAGAGTGGTCTACAAAGTGAACAAAGTAATATAATTTTATTCAAGTTTTAAGAATATTTTTAAAAACAAATATGAACCGCTATTACTTAAGGTACTTACCAAACAAGAAAAAAAAATTAAAATCAGTTCATTTATACTTTATAAAATTGGTCATTAGACATAACCACATCAATTGAAAAGGGGGGGGGGGGAGGGGTTAAATTAAGCCGAAAGAAAATTTCACAATTTTCGAGTGCTAAAAATTCATGCAAAAAAATAAAAAATTATATCAGCAGAAGTTAATTCAGAAGCTATAAATACATCAATCCAGCAAACATTTGGAAACACAGAGTAACTTAGTATCAGGTCTGATCAAAATTCACCCTTCCATCCCTGAATTAAAGCTGCAAATGAAAACTTGGGATGCTTTGATAATTTTATCATTTTTACTTACAAGGGTGACTATATATGCACTTTCAGGACTCAATTATACATTGCAACACCCAAAAACTAACCTACCTTAATGGACCAACAATTATCAATTAAATGAATATGTGCCTCATACACATATAATCACTCAAAATATTGTACCCCAGCTTGTCCGTTAGAGACCGTTTGGGCATTTTTATGCGGAGCCCAACTCCAAAATATGAAAAGAAATAAGAATGGGTGTTTGGCTTTTGATGAAAATTTCTGATCCGCACATCAGTCTTCTGTGCTGCTTTTGAATCTCAGCCATAGTAAAGAGGCCTTTCTATTAGTTCTTCAGCATAATTTTTTTTTAAAAAAGAAAAAAAAATTTACAGAATTACTAAAAGAACAGAATAATGTTTTGAGAAAACTCTCGTAAATTGCCCAGCGAGAGAATCTGATATTTATATATGTTCATGTACAGAGTATACAATCTTTTGGATTTTGTTTACCGGTTGTCCTAGAGTAATGCAGTATAATATCTATGGCTGATTTACAGGAAAGCAGTAAAGATTACATAACTTGCGGCACTAAACTAGGAATGAAAATATTCTATAAACGGTTATAGATCACTCAAATCATGGTGCAGTTTGTGCTGAATCTTTGTTGTCATCATGGTTGCAATTTATTTCCTTAATACGCCCCTGCAAGCTCATCGGGGAGGGATACACGTTGAGCTTGTTCCGCAGAAAAGAGAATCTCACCGAGACTAGCGGTTTGGTGAGACCATCAGCTAATTGGTCTTTACTTGAGATGAACCGAACCTCCAGTGACTTTTGTTGAACTTTTTCTCTGACAAAGTGGTAGTCAATCTCCACGTGTTTGGTTCGCGCATGAAATACCGGATTTGCAATAAGATACGTGGCTCCAATATTGTTGCACCATAGTACCGGTTTGTGTGAAATGAAAATTCCAAGTTCTCGCATCAGAGATTGTAACCAGAGGGAATCGGCAGTGGCATGGGCAACTGCACGGTACTCAGCTTCGGTGCTTGAGCGAGCTACGGTTGGTTGTTTCTTTGAGCTCTATGAGATTAAATTGTCACCAAAATAAATGCAAACACCAGATGTTGACTTTCGATCATCTGGGCCTCCCGCCCAATTGGCATCAGAGTAGATAGATAATTGTGTAGATGAGCTCGGCCGAATTAAGAGTCCAAAGTGAATGGAGAATTTTAAGTATTGAAGAATCCTTTTCACCGCTGTCCAATGCTCTTTCGTTAGTTTGTGCATGAATTGGCAAACCTTATTGTTTGCGAACAAGATATCTGGGAGTGTTAATGACAAGTATTGCAATGCTCCAACTACACTACGGTAATTAGATGGATCTGAGTAAGGTGCACCCGAGAGCAAAGAAAGTTTTTGAGATGCCAACATTGGAGATGATACGGGTTTTGCATCAGTCATATTTGTACGTTGCAAGATGTTGTAAATATATTGACTTTGTGATAGTAAAAGTCCCTCGGCAACTTTATGCACTTGAATACCCAAAAAGTAGCTTAGTTCTCCCAAGTCTTTAACGACAAACTCATGACTGAGATTTTGAATAAGTTGTGAAATAGCCTTCGGACTGGATCTAGTAATTAAGATATCATCAACGTACACTAATAGAAATAGAGTGGTCGAACCTTGTTTGCATATGAAAAGGGAAGTGTCGGATGTAGAGTTGACAAGCCCGAGAGATTGCAAGTGTTCTTGTAGCCGATGGTACCAGGCCCTTGGGGCTTGTTTCAGTCCATAGAGAGCTTTGTGCAGTCGACATACATGATTTGGGAAGTTCGGATGTACATAGCCAAGAGGTTGATGCATGTATACTTCCTCTGATAAGTTTCCATGAAGGAATGCGTTCTGGATGTCTATTTGATGGATGGGCCATTGTTTGGAGACTGCCCAGCTTAACACAAGTTTGATGGTTGCGGGCTTGACCACTGGACTGAAGGTGTCATTGAAATCGATTCCGGGTTGCTGGTGATATCCTTTGGCAACCAGTCAGGCCTTTCGGCGTTCAAGTGAGCCGTCGTATTTGCGTTTGGATTTGAAAATCCACCTTGAACCGACTACATTCAAACCTGGTTGTGCAGGCACTAGTGACCATGTACCATTTTTCATGAGGGTAGTGAATTCTTCGTCCATGGTTGCATGCCATTCACTATGTTTGGATGCGTCAGTGTAGCAAGATGGGGATTCTGGGACAGTACCTGCAGCAAAAAAAGCTTGTGGCAGTGGATACCGAACGGTACCATCAGTGAAATGCTTTGGTTTCACTATGTTATTGTGAGACCTTGTGATCATATGATGAGAGCAAAGTTCAGGTAGTGCTACAGCGTCGGCATGGTCTATAGACAGTAAAAAGGAGGACGTGTTGTCATGGGGAGTAGGAGATATGGGAGACGTGTTTGATGTGGGGAAGGAAAGATGGTGTGATTCAGAGTTTGAAGAGGACGAAGACTCTATAGAATGGAGAGGAGACGGTGTCGTTTGATTTATGGGGGTGGAGTTATGTGAGAAGTGGTTTTGTGTAGGGGACGTTATTGAGGGAGTTTGTGGGTTGTCATTTTTGAAGAGAGGAAACGGTAGAGCAATTTGTTGGCTGGGCATGGATTGAGAGGTAGTTGGATTTGTGTTTGGGCTTGCAAATGGGAAGCATTTCTCATCGAAAATGACGTGTCTTGAAATAAAGATTTTGCCATTAGACATGTCCAGGCACTTAAAGCCACGGTGCAAGTTACTGAGACCAATGAAAACACATTTCTTTGATCTAAAATCAAGCTTATGATGATTAAAAGGACGAAGAAATGGAAAACATGCATACCCAAATATTTTTAATGTTGAAAAATCAGGAACATGTTTGTAGAGTTTTTCAAATGGTGAAATGCCAAGAGAAGTGGTAGGTAGTCGATTTATTAAGTATGTGGCCATGAGGAAAGCATCATCCCAATATGCATGTGGGACACTACTATGAGATAAAAGGGAGAGACCCGTTTCAACGATGTGACGATGCTTTCTTTCGACGGATCCGTTTTGTTGGGACGTGTGGGGGCAAGTAATCTGATGTTGAATGCCAATATTTGCAAAGTATTTGTGAAGGGAACGATACTCACCTCCCCAATCGGTTTACACAGATTTTATTTTACAATTGAATTGGTGTTCGACAGATTTTTGAAATGAACAAAATACATTCATGGCATCGGATTTGTTTGGAATTGGAAATAATCATGTGAATTTACTAAAATGATCAACAAACGACACATAATATTTATTCCCATTGGTTGACTTAATTGGAGAAGGCCCCCAAATATCAGAAAAAATTAACTTAAGAGGAGAACTAGAAATAGATTGAGAAGGTGTAAAAGGTAGGCAATGGTTCTTTCCTTGTTGATAGGCAGAACACACACCCGAAGTTTTATTGGAGGAGACAGGTAAAGAAAACTTGGAAATAAGATGGCGGACTGTTTGATAAGACGGATGGCCCATTCTACAGTGCCAAACATCAAGAGGAGCACGTTGAGATAAGTAGGACTGAGGAGATCTTGTGGGAGTCACGGACGGAGGAAATGTGTAGAGGCCGTTTTTAGGTTTGCCGCGCAGCAGAATTGTCCCCGTTGCCTCGTCCTTCACCAAAAAAGAAGATGAGTGAAACTCAAGATACACATTGTTATCTCTGGTAAATTGACTCACATATATTAATTTTTTTTTTAATCTGTGGTACATGCAGCAATTGATTTAAATAAAAGGAATGAGTTGGAGTGGAGAGAGTAGTTGAACCAATGTTTTGAATAGGCAAACCTGCCCCATCGCCAACGTGAATTTGATTGTTGCCATTATAGGGTTCAGATTGCAAAGTCAAGTTGCGGAAATCACTGGTGAGGTGATTGGTGGAGCTAGTATTTGGGTACCAACTTGCATCAGGTGGTGATAATGGTGAGGTCAAATATGCTGCCATGTTATGAGGTGCTCCTTGGTATGCATGATCAAAACGATAGTAACATTGTATAGCTGTGTGGCCAGTTTTGCCACAAACTTGACACACAGGTCTCGGGTTGAAGGGGTGGTATTGAGATTGACCACCTCTCCTACGATTGCCACAGCCGCGTCCCCTATAGTTGGAGTAGGATCCATGTGGCTGCTAGTGTTGGGAGTTACGTTGCTGTTGTGGGTATTTTCCACCACGAGGTCGATTATCATGATGTGTAGCAACGTTCACCGAGTCGACTGAAGTGTCGAGAGCAGATTGTTGCTGCTCAATGCCTAACTCAAATGCAAGAAGATGGTTAAATATATCTTCAGAAGACATTTTGTCAATTTGAGTAGAGATAGATGTGACGATCGCATCATAAGAAGTGTCAAGACCGCCAAGTAAATATGCTGTGAATTCATGATTTTGTAGTGGCTGACCAATAGCAGCCAAGTTATCCGAAAATGACTTCATTTTCTGAAAATAATCAGAGATAAACATGTTACCTTTTTTTGTTGAAGCTAGAAACTAGCGAGTTTGAATGGGTCGAGCAGATGAGTGAGAAGGCAAACATTCTCTCAAGGGCCACCCAAACTTCTCTTGAAGTGGAGAGACCAACCATCTGAGCCAAGATACCTTCGGACAGTGAAGAGACCAAGGCGCTTAGGACAACCTGGTCTTGATCATACCAAGAAGTATATTTTGGATTAGGAACTTCGGTAGGGGCATTTTGGATGGTAGCTGCTTCAGGGTTGGGAATAGTTGGGCTAGGACAGGGTATGCTCCCATCAACAAAACCAAACAAACGTTGGCCACACAAATAGGGGATGATTTGAGTTTTCCAGAGTAGGTAATTATCTTTTGTGAGCTTAACAGTAACAAGGCTATGGAGATGTACGGGAGTGACTAGAGTTAGAGGGAGGTGTGGCCATGGTGATGGATCAGAAAAAAAATAGAGGTTATGTTTAGGCTCTGATACCATAAAAGAACAGAATAATGTTTTGGGAAAACTCTCGTAAATTGTCCAGCGAGAGAATCTGATATTTATATATGTTCATGTACAGAGTATACAATCTTTTGGATTTTGTTTACAGGCTGTCCTAGAGTAATGCAATATAATATCTATGGTTGATTTACAAGAAAGCAGTAAAGATTACATAACTTGCGGCACTAAACTAGGAATGAAAATATTCTACAAACGGTTACAAATCACTCCTCAAATCATGGTGCAATTTGTGTTGAATCTTTGTTGTCATCATGGTTGCAATGTATTTCCTTAATAATTACGAGTATAATAACTTAGCATAGAGGCCTGAATTTTTTTATTTAGAAAAAATAAGAAAGCCAAGCCAGCCTCTAAGCTAACTAGCTAAGTTACCACTGCATTTCTTTAATAAATAAATACACACATAAATATATACATGCCAGAACGATCCGTCCTTCATTTTTTTGGCTAAAAAAAAATGAATTTAATAACTACAACAGATGATATAAAAAAAACAAGTATTGGAATTGTAAGAATCCCTATATACAAGGCATACCCCCTTTGTGTGCAGCTGTGGGCACATACTGGACAAAAGAACTACAAAAGCCACCAATGCAGCAATACCATGCACAATTCAGGCAGTGCTGGCACTAAAGAAAAGCATCCTTAGGGAACAAGATGACATTAAGATAGTAAAGAGACTCGAGAGAGTTTTCGTCCAAAATCTGACGGCCTATGAAATCCAGCATTACTTGGCAGAATACCAGTTCTGAGCATATCTAGCATCAACAGAGAGATCAACTTTAAGTATATTCTTTCCGTCGAAGGGTTTGGACATGCACTTGACAACTATGGCCTTAGCAACCTTGGCCGATTCTGTTGGTCCTTCCAATATTATTTCATTGGTAACCTGGTTTATAAAAAGAATGCCCATTATGTCACAGTTACTTTTGTCCAAAACCACTACGAATAATGTGGTTGAAGCAGGCATCAACTGTTAAAAGAAGAAAGAGCCACATGGAAATGAGGCTGCTAAATAATGAATAATAGGATTGTACACAAGGGTAGTACGATTTGAGAAGTAATATGTTAGCCAACACTGTCATCTGAATCAACTTCCCATGAAAATTGATAAAGCAAGTTATCTTCCTTTGAGAGAATGTTAACTGATTGGAGCATGGAGAGTACGTCCCAATAGAAAAGATGTAAATAGAGATTTAAAAAGAATGGTCCAGAAATGCCAGAATAAAGGTGAACCAAGTCATGTCCCTCAAAAAAATTTAGTTTATGAAATGAACTTTGCTTAACAAATAATAGGATTGCACATCAGGGTAGTATGATTTGAGAAGTAGTTTGTTAGCCAATCGTGTCATCTGAATCAACTTCCCATGAAAATTGATGAAGCAAATTATCTTCCTTTGAGATGATGTTAGCTGATTGGACCATGGAGAGTCCATGTCCCAATAGAAAATATGTGAATAGAGTTTTAGAAAAGAAGTTCTACAATTGCCAGAATAGAAGTGAAGAAAAGTCACGATTGAGAAGGATGTCTCTCAAAAAATTGTAAGATAGGAAATGCAATTTGCTCATAAGTTCCATTGGAATGACACACTCTAAATTTGTGAACAACTGAGGAGCAAATAGCAGAACTGGCCTTGTCCAAGAAGTAGATCAATGGATTACCAAGACAAAGCATGTGCAGAAACTAGAAGTGATCTAAAATCAGAGATGAATATGTCAAGATGAGTGCAAGACCATAAAAATGAGAACAAGTAATTCTATTGAGAAATAGCTTCAATAGAAACATATAAACAGAAGGGAACAAAGGAACAATTAATGAAGGTCTGGAAGCTAGTCTAGAAATATCTATAAAGGAACCCATCGATAAAAATGCTGAGAAAATGTTGGTACGAGAGTAAGGCAAAGTTTAAAGAGATTTAGATGGGGCTAATCAAATAGTATGATAAAGGTTAAATTATCAATTGGGAGATGCTAGTACTTTTGACAAACTAAAACACAATCAAAACTATTGTGGCCAACTAAATTAGAAGGTAGGGAGAAGCGAAAGATGACGATAACAATGTTTGCATGCAACTGAAAACTGTTTTAGGTATAAAATATCTTCAAACTTAAAGGAGTTCTGCCGTGTAATTTAATAGAGGAAGAACAGGAGGAAAAATATTATATAGAAAAGAAATGGAGATACACTTAACTGGTAAAAGTAGTCTCCATCCAAGATCCTTTAAACGTGAATTCTTTGATATTTCTAACATGGCACACATCACAACATCAGCAGCACTACCCTGTCACAATCACACACGAAACTTAAAATGGGAGAGAGAAAGAGAGAGAGAGAGAGAGAGAGAGAGTCTGAAATCCTTCAGAAAGAAGAGAAGAACCTGCAGTGGAGCACTGACAGCAGCTCGGTTAATGTAACTTCTCTGCGCAGGAGTAACACGATCCATTGAAGGGAACTGGAGGACCCGTCCTAGTAATGTGTGAACACAATTACACTGGTGGACTTCTTGTTTACGTTCTTCTTGCCACCACAGCACTTCTTTCCTCTCTCTGGACCATAGATTAACTGTTTCCTTTTCATTCACAGAAGCCTGAGGATGTGGGTGATAATCATCATTCCTAGAGGATTAAATCAACTTTGCTTTATTAGAATGGAAATCAAATTTCTTTAGGTTAAAAACATGGGTACCTTCCGATCCCGGGCAAGCTCCACCAGAGTCTTTCCATATGCAATAGAAAGGTTAAGCACTCTAGCTCTCTTTACTTCAGAAGTGAAGGCATCCTGAAATAGAGATTACAATTATTGTGTTGGAGCCAGAGAAAATTAATTTGCATTTATTTATGAATAAGAAGAAAACACTTACAATTGAAATCAACTTCACGTGTATGAATAACAATATAGCACTTACAGTTGAAATAAGAACTTCTCAATGTGATTTACAGTTGAAATAAGAACTTCACGTTTCTTTCTGATTTATATGAATTCCGTATTAAAATATTGACAAAGCTGGAAAGATGAAGAAAAAAAAAAAAGAATAATTTAAAATATAAAATGTTGACAGGGCTGAAAAGATGGGGGGGAAAAAACAATCGAACTCTAATGTCATATCACTAAATAGGATGAATATTAATTTGTAAAAAGTGCTTACGCATTGTTCTAGGTACCACTAAGGGGAATTTGGGAGAACAAGACAAGCCAGCTCATAATTAGCCAAGTAAAACTATTTAGAACACTAACAGTCAATAGAGATACAAGTTAACAAATAAACAAATTATATGTCCTTATTGAGCAAAAAAATGCCTGCTTAAGATGTTTGACTGATTTCTAAGTTAATTTGATGCACAAGCCTTGTCATGGTAACTTTTAGGTTACAACACAAAGACATATACTGAATTCATCGACCATTGAGAATAAACCAATATTTTTTCCCTTTTCCAGCTCAAGTTTAAGCTATTGCCAGAACACCACATATTGCTGCAATATGAAACATTCTGTGATCCAAATCTTCTATCAATGCAACAGCTTGTGAGTTTTTTTAACCATAGAAAGTATTTTACTCTCAGCTCCCGCACCCCAAGTTGCACACACGGCAGGGCCAAAATAAATAAATATGCATAATAAATAGGGAAAAAATCCCTGCATTCCTGATGATACCATTTGTCAATCCAGAACTGATTTTCTTATTGTTTCTGAATATTTGTGATCAAACTAAGAGAAGGTTTCTCAAACCTTCAGTAGAGGAACTGGGGGGTGATCTTCATCAGGTTGAGGATGCGACTCAAGAAGTACTTGCTTTTGTTCAACAGCCTCACGAACATGTGGATAAATACTCATTGCAGTCCTTGAATGGAAATCTCCACCACGTCTGAAGGCATCTAACATACTCCTACAGTTGGCAAGGTGTGCAAGAATCCTCATATCCAGCTGTAATATGAAAATATTTTTCAATATACAAATGAAGTTAGATGGAACTAATCACACCTAGGTATATGGTTGAAGCGACTTACCTGATCATAATTGGCAACAATAAGGGAGTTACCAGGTGCAGCTATAAATGCCTGGCGAATCTTGTACCGGTCCTTTAATGCACGTAGACGCTGATTTACCGACAAGAACATGAACACTGATTAGACATCTGGAAACAGAATGACAATAGAAGAATATATCTCTCCCTCAATTTCTTATTTTAAGACACCCTAGAAAGCAATAATTGAAGGCCACACATTTCATCCAACAATTATTGAAAAAACTCAGTCCATTGTGGAACCAAACCCCATACGAGGTAACATTTATGCCATCTGTAATAACTGTTGACTGGAACTATAAGTGGAGTTGTACTAGGAATATTTGCCCTAATTTCCTCTTGTGGAATTAAGCATTATGTGGCAATTAAGCAATTGTCTATAGCGCTTTCCAATAATGGGCTTTAGAAGGTTTTTGTTATAATAAAGAAAAAAAAAAACATATTTGGTTGAACATCAAAGTCGAGTTCAATAATAGGATTAAGCAAGAATCACCAACGGATATAAAGAATGACCATAAACTTTGGTCTTAAATCCTTTTAGTTTCCTTTAGTTATCACCATCTGAGCAGCATGGAGAGGTAGAAACCATCTTTCACTGAATTTTGAGGTCATAATTATTATAATCCTATAACTGATGTAAAAGTTAAAAAAGAACCTGCAAATTTGGCCTTCTAGCTAAAACACGCCCAGTTTCTGTGCTGATATCTAGTGAACAATGGATACGACCATTCTTGCCTGACATATGGCTGTCCTGGTAGCAGGAAATAAAATCAAAACTATGTCAAAATTTTTAAGTTAATACCAAAGCAAAAGTGAATCTATGTAAACCGATTGCAAGAAAATTTTAATATACATCATTATAGGAAGCTGAACAAAACCCAAAAAAAATCCTCAATCGTAACAACTTGGAGCGGCTACATGGATCATCCTTCTCTAGTCAAAGTTATCTATCCAATTAAATCCTGTGTAATCATGTTCTTTCTAACAGTCTCAACCTATGATGTTTTTTAGGCACCGTCAACCCAGATCAAATAACTCTTCTAAACTTAATTCATTAATTGATCAACATAGCACATGGCAAATCATCTTAGACGAGTTTTCCTCATCTTATCTTCAATCGGTGCCACTCCTAACTTCCCACAATAGCATTCATATTCTGCCCTTGTCTATTCTTGCATGTAAACTGTTCTTCAATAGGATATGTTTTCAGTCAAACAAATTTATGTACCTAAGAATTTAATATAATGCCTAAAGTAATGATACCCACCCTTCCCAAACATGTTTAGGAAGGACGGACATGGACACGGATACAACATGGACATGGATATTTCTCAAAAAAGTAGGACATGGATACGTTAGGGACAAGTTATATATATATATATATATATTATGACCATATAATAAAAACTTAACATCATTTCAATTAAAATTGATATAAAAACATATAAATCATAAAAATATTATTAAAATAATAAAGATATCAAATAAAAGTTTAAGAACTTCTTCATTTAATCATCAACATTTATGATTCAAGTTCCAAAACAAATTTACTAATTACTATATAGAAAAATATATATGTGTGTGTATTTGTAACAAAAAAAAAAATAGAGGAGAAGAGAAGAAAGCCAGGGGGGGGAACATGTCCAAACGTATGCTAACATGTCCTAACATGTCTGAGATTCAGAGAAAATAAAAAACTTGTATTTTCTTTTTTCGCAAGTCCAACACATGTTCGGAAAGTGTCCGAGAGTATTGGTGTCCGACACGGACACGTGAGCCAAACCAAATCACACAATTTAAGATTCTTTGATCTGCCACTGACAATAACTTGTATGAAAATCACAGTAACACTGCGAAAGGATACATATAGCGATTTGATCATGTTTAAACTTCAAAATCAAAGATCTATTAAGTGGGGAACATATAAATTGGCAGACCCCCCTTATTTATGAGTCCATGTGAAATAAAAACAGCTCAGCCGACTGTACTTAGGGCTATCTGACCTTTTCAGATTATGCTTTTACAGCAATATGCAACCATGTGTAGTTAGTGAACTAGTGATTACTGAAAGTTAAAGATTGGTCTATATCTACCTCAGCTCGAGAAGACAAAACCAAAACCAACAATAGGTAAGGGCCTTTTCAGAGATAAATGGAAGAGATGAGCTTTAGTGCCCGACTTTTTTATTCATTGTATACCTCGTGTCTACATAGGTTGACCCTCCTTTTCGCACAATGATATATACTTTACTAGTCAAAAAATAAAAACAAAAATGAAATACATGTATCAGATTGCAAAATCCATGTAGTTATGCACATGCGGCCAAGTTTATGTCCAGAAAAAAGTTTAAAACAAATATAAATATAGGATCTGGCATTAAATTAGCAAGGTTCTTAGGTGCATAACCTTGCTGCACGGATGGTGTTACCATCACCCGTTTTCTTTAGAATTTCTAGGCTTTTCTTACTTCTTATTTAAAATCAACAAACTCTTGCATATCCAGCAAAACCAACAAGTTCATAGAGTCAAACTAGTTATTCTGTTTCTTGTTTCTTTTCCCTCCTTTTTTAGTTACAGTTTTGGTTGGACCACAGGGAGGGCAGGGAGGCTGATTTTGACTGGACAGAACAGAAACACGGAGCTGGTTCTACCTTAAACTGGTCCTATATACAGCTCGATCCACTTTTATAATATTGTTTATCATACTGAAGCCTTAATTGGCGTAGCATCCCTCCAGTTAGTAGAAACTCAGACCAATAATGGTTTGAGTATCTCTCAATACAATGAAGGAAGCAAAACGCTAGAGTCAAATAATGACCATGAGAGGATTACAAGTTTTCGTAAAGTGTAAGAATGATAACCAAGATTCTTAGCCAGTTATATTTGGCAGCAGAAATCACCTGCAATGGGAGAATGAAAAAGGAAATCAGAGAATCAATAGAGCAAACTTCACATAAAGCAGCAATGGCATGGCAAGCTTCCGCCCCTTCTTGTCCTCCTCCAAACACTGCATAAGCTTTTCCATAGGTAGATGTGTCCATGTCCTCAGTGACAGTTAACCTTTCTGTTTCTGTAACTTCATCAGTTGTTTCAGGAACTTCAACGGTCATTCTTTGAAGCGCATTTCCAACATTGTCATTTGACTGAAATTTAGAACTATCATCCACAAATTCAGATTCAGCAGAGACCTTCTCAGCAAGGATCTTCAAAGCATTTGCACTAACAGAGGGCCAACCAGTTGCTGTGTACATCCCAGTTCGCATCTTATCACATATGCTATGCAGTGTAATATTGAGAAATTCTGTAGCAGTTTTCTTGCCTTCTTTGCACACATTATCAATGTTGGGGACTTTAAAAGTCCTCACCTCAGGAAGACTCTTGTTACGATCCTTTCTGTCAAAGAAAACATGCAAAATAAATGATTTACATATATGGAAAATCTCTTGGTTCTGTTGGGCCAGAATGAGCATGCATGGAAGTAGAAACTTCCTGTGATTTTACATAATCACTACGATTAAATAGTATGAAAGTTGAACTTCTAATCTAACTGCCAGCCAATTGGCACCTCCCTCCCATATGAACCATATACTTCCTTCTGATTTAAGCTGGGAAGGGAAGTTCAACTTCCATGGAAAACATAAAATTCTAATATCCTGCATAGCTCTTGTGCATTAAGAGTAGGGCCAATTGTTTTCCACATGCAGCAAGTACGTGTGGTCAAAGTGTCAAATTGTGCCAGAACATTTAACTTTCATAATAAACACTGATGAGGAAAAGAATACGTCCCCCCAACCCCCCCCCCCCCCCCCACCCACCAAAACAAAAAATATGTATCTTAGTCATCCATGCTGAACATATACAAAATGGAAGGCAGCTCAATCAACAGCTTGATCCTCCTCAAATCCCTACTTTATAGGGGATTAGACAAGGAAACACACTTACAGCACACTCCTTACTTAGAAGGATTCTCCTACTATAATTCAAGGATAAAAGCTATGCAAAGGGGAGTTTTGGGACTCTTTCTCGCTTTTATGCAAACCCTAGACTATTTCTTTTCTCTCTCCAACTAACTTCCCAATTGGAGAGCCTTGGGCCAGCATCTCACCAGTGCTCCTAAAGTTTCTCTTTCTCTTTCTTAGGTCATCCTTACTGGATCATGATCGTGCTGGACAATTTTTTTCATCAACAGCTTGGTGCTGTTTGTGAGAACTGACCGTCTATCTCACACCCATTTGATTTAATAGAAAGATGGCCACAACCATGCAATTAAAGAGAGCCATCAATGATCCATAGGACTCCGACCAAAGGGCTGTGAGCCAAACAGGGTTTGCCACTGCCCCCTACAGCGCGAGCATGCGGGGCGGGACGGGGCGGGGCGGGGCGGGGCGGGGGGTGGGGTGGGGACTGGTAGATTTGTCCACCACTATTCAACTTAAAAATCTAGCACTAAGAGATCGACACGTTCTCTAATTGTCGGCTCTCCCGTCATCAGCTCTTTTGCAGAGATTTGCTCATCAGTTCACTCTTCTCAGAGCTCATCACCTCACCCCAGCTTGCCCTTCTTAGAGCTCATCACCTCACCCCAGCTCGCTCTCCTCAGAGTTTATCACCTCAGCTCGTTTTTTTTCAAAACTCGTCTCTTCAACTCTTCTAAGAGTTCAACTTCCACTCGTCCTTCTTAGAGCTCGACAACCCAAATTGCTCTTCTCAAAGCTCGTCTTTTAAGTTCTTCCAAGTGATCAACTTCAGCTCGTTCTCCTCAACTCGCTGTTCTCAGGTCTTCCAAGAGCTTGGCCTCAACTCATTTTCTCAAAACTCGTCTCTTTAGCTCTTCCAAGAGATCAACTTCAGCTCGTTCTTCTCGGAAACATCTCCTCAACTCGTTCTTCTCGGAGCTCGTTGTTTCAGGTCTTCCAAGAGCTCGGCCTCAACTTGTTCTTCTCATAACTCGTCTCTTCAACTCTTCCAAAAGTTCAACTTCAGCTTGTCCTTCTCAAAAATGTCTCCTCAGCTCGCTCTTCTCAGAGCTCGTCTTTTCAACTTTTCTCAGGCTTCAACTCATTCTTCTTGGAGATCACATCTCAACCTAGAAAGCACCAACGTATCTTGGAGGCCACAGTGTCGATGTTAGACACATCTGACATGCTCAAACTAGTGTCCAAAACGTTAAAATTGAGTACCTAATTTTGTTTTTATGTTCTAAACTTTCAGACAAGTTCCGACACAACGAGGCAAAAGTTCACAATCGAACACAATGGAAGAGGAGAAGATGAATATTCAAAAAGAAAAATTAATTAGGGAGTGGAGAATCAGCATTGGCCTACCTCGAGATCACGACAACTGACGCCCAGGTACCTCCTCCTCTTTCTTCTACTTATTCTTCTTCTGTCGGCTCTTCCATCAGGACTATGCAATCTCCCTCTCTCGGCGATCTGTCAATTTCTCTCTCCTCTCTCTCTACCCGCAATCTCTCATCTTATTTTTTAGTCACCTCTTCCGTCGGGACTATGCGATCTCTCTCCCTTAGTGATCTGTTGATCTCTCTCTGTGCAATCTTTCAATTTTCCCAATTCTTCCCCCTCCTTTCCTTTGACAACGTGTACCCCCACCCCTTTCTTTAGTTTTATTTATGAAATCCTCTTTCTTATAATATTTATTAAATTCTTTAATTTAGTTTAATTTGTGTTAACTCTTTTTGAACTTTTATTATTAAAAAGTTTAAATAATAAATTATTTTCTTGGTACCACTTTGATATTGGATCAAATAATAATAATATAATAAATATGTTTAATTTTTTAATTTGCATACTTTGCTAATATACTTATTTATATCATTAAATTAGTTCAAAAAATTATATTAATTTTTAATAAATCAACTTAATAAAGTCTGTCATAAAATAGGTTTTTATTATTACTGTTAATTTTTTTATAAGTAGTCTTGAAATTAATTGAAATAATGTTAGAATTGGATTACGTGATCATATATATATATATATATATATATATATATTATTCAACATGTCCGTATTCTACCTTTTTGAAAAATTACGTTCGTGTATGTATTGTGTCGTATTAGTGAGTTGTGTCCCTGTCCATGCTTCTTAGATCTCAGCTTGTGCTCTCAAACTTGCCTATTCATTTCTTTCCAGAGCTCGGTATCGTAGTTCATTCTCCTCAGAGCTTATCACAGCTCAACTCGTTATTCAAAATCGAGCTAAAACTTTGAGGCTTCTCAGCCTAAATATCATAGCTCATCCAGTCATACTGAGCTTATCACAGCTTAACCTATCATTCAAAACCAAGCCAAAACCTTGAGGCCTTCTCAGCCCAAGTATCACAGCTCATCCGGTTATACTGAGCTTATCACAGCTCAACTTGTTACTCAAAACTAAGCTAAATCGTTAAGTCTTCTCAATCCAAGTGTCACAGCTCGTTCGATCATACCAAGCTTATCATAGCTCGACCGATTCAAAATCAAACTAAAAGTTTGTGCCTGTGACACAGCTCGTCCAGTAATACTGAACTTACCACAAATCGTCCGATCATACTAAACTTATCCCAGCTCAACTGGCTATTCAAACCCAAGTAAACAAAACTTACGGCTGCTAGTGCCCAAGTGTCATAAATCAGCTCATCAGCTCTTCCGAGAGCTCAACTCATCAAATCTTCCTAGAACTTTGCTCATAAATTCTTCCCAAACCTCAACTCATTGGCTCTTCCCATAGGTCAGTTCTTCCAAGCTCATCACATCTCATCAGCCTTTCCGAGAGCTCAGCTCATTAGCCTTTCCTAGCGCACAGCTCGTCAACTCTTCCTAGAGCTCAGCTCGGAACTCTTCTGAGAGCTTTTCTCATCTGCTGTTCTCACAGCACAACTCGTCAGCTTTTTTTGAAAAGCTCATATATTTGTTTGCATTATCTATGGTGAATATATCGGAAATGGAAGGTAGCTCAATCAACAATTTGATCCCACAAAATCTCACTGGATAATTCTCAAATTCCTATTTTATAGGGAGTAGATAAGGAAACAAACTTACAACACACAGCTTACTTTGAAGGGATTCTACTACTATAAATTCAGGGATAAAAGGTACGCAAAGGGGAGTCTTTGGGACTCTTGCTCTCTTTTATTCAAACCCTAAACTATTTCTTTTATCTCTCTTACCTCTCCTACTAACTTGATCGTCGGAGAGCCCTAAGCCGGCACCTTACCGGTGCGCCTAAAGCTTCTCTTTCTCTTTTGTAGGTCATCTTCACTGGATCATGATTGTGTTGGACAATTTTTTGCATCAACAAACATAATATTATCAGTTCCGTTACATAGATCATGCTAATCAAACAGAGACTAAACTATGCTGAAGCATATTACTAGAAATGGAAATAAAGATTAAAAAGATATTTCAAATTTCAATGTGCTCGTGAGAGTAGTTTTTCCTTCAGCTGTTCTACACAATAATTCTGGAATAACTTCTTATCTTCAAGCCCAATTTATAACAGTCTCAAAGATACCAATACAATAGATTATTAGATCCTGCCAAAAAAAAAAACTCTAAAACTACTATAAATTTGAATATAGCTTTGTATGTGGCAATAGAGCAAAAGCTTATGTGATTGGTAGTCTGTAGTACAAGTTTTCATAAAAATGTTATAAGTCAAACTACAGATGATAAAATTCAGAATAAGTTATCACGAACTTCGCAAAGTCATGCTTAATTGACTGTCAGTCTAATTAATTATTAAACAAAATTTGACTGTCAGTCTAGTTCACTTGTATCTGAAGCATTACCTTTTTTGTATAATTAATTTTCATGTTATAGGCTTTGCTGGCTCTTGACTAACCAAAACTTTAAACCTTAATACAATAGTACCTGCTGCAGTATCCTACAGTCAATACAAAACATTTATCACCTATAGTGCCAAAACCTTCTAGCTAGAGGATGAAGTTAGAAAGTGAAAATTCGTTAAGGAAGGCAAGACATGTTGGTACAGGGTAGCAGAAACAAGGGTTCATTTAGAGTAGAACGGCGAAACAGGATTCATGCAGCTGCCCCCCCCCCCCCCCCAAAAAAAAAAGAACAATAATTTAGTAAATAAAAAGTATAAACTAAATGTTCATACCTGTTTATAGTTCCGCCAAAAAAGAGCTGGCGCAACTGTGCCTCACTTCGTACATTCATATATTTGGCGTCGGGACAGTACCTAGATGCCCAACTACAAAACTTATCAGCAGCAACCTGTTGCTCTGCTTTAGCCACTTTTTCCACCTCAGCAAGATAAGCTCGATCAACAAGCAACCCCTCAGTTTCCATTTTCACCAGAAGCTCACCAATTTTCTGCCAATATCTCTCATAGAAGTCAAACATAGATCCTTTGCAAACTCCATTAAGAATCCATGCCATTTGAGATAGTTTTTTTTTCAAACTCTCATAAAGCTTTAGTGTGCTCATTGAATCTAAGGCAGAATAACAAATCCATGATTTTCGTTCCTCTCTTTGAAGCTCTTCAATGGGAGCAACTTTAATTTTGCCCTTAGATCCATCTTTCTTCACATTTCTCCTGCCAAAGACAGTTTCTATTGACATTTTACCAATCAGCTCTTCATCGTGGCACGACCAAGACATGACCTTTGGGTCAGCTGTAAGTGCTTCGAGAGAATACCCGCCCTCCATATGTCTTGAAGAATCCCATAACCGTGCCATATGCATTGTGTCAGCATGAAAACCGGAGACTTTAAGTGCATAGTTCTCAATAACATGGTTATCAAAGCTATAGTTGTGCCAAACCTACATAGAGGACAGGTCATATTGCCATTTCCACATGTTGATCGAGTGAGCATGCATCCTATTTCCTCGCAATCAAATCATAAGTAAAACAATGCTAGCTGAAACAGTTAAAACTTATTAACAACAATACAAAAAATTGGACCAGTCTTACCCCAAAAAAAATGACCTTTATGTCACCTGAGATCAAAAAATGCAGCACATCAAGAAAACCACAGATTTTTTTTGTACCTTTTTGATGGATGGGTCTTCAAAAAATGGAGAAAATTCAACCAAAAGATTCTTGCCACCACCATCGAGAACATCTACCCAGATACAAGACTTTCCATTTCCGAAGTTTGCTTCTGGTCCAGAATAAATACTGAAGCATGTTATCTCCCCATGATCAACAGGTGTTTCCTGCTTCACATCAATCTTGGCCACCTGAAAATTTATCAGAAAACTAAAAAATAAGAGCTCCAAATAAGAGGATTTTGAGTAGTTCACGAACATGACATTCAACTGCATACATGAACATAAATAATGTAGCTTAAGTAGAATGCATGCCTTTGTACACATGCACAAGTATTTAAATAGACAGAGATGAAACTCAAGTAGAATACGTGCCTGTGTATCACATGCATGGACAAGATGCCTGTATTGATTTGTAAGCATCCCAACAATTTTCTTTGCAGCAGAGATATTATCAACAACAAGAACCTTTTCAAAAATGCAAGCAATCTTCCTGAGAAGATCTGGCAGGCAAACACCATGCTCTTCTTCGGCAATTACATCATTGGTGATGGTTCCATCTGCTGGGTGTCTTTGAATTGCATCAGTGGCTCCATTTCTGTTTCCAGATAGTTTAAAATTTCTCATGTGTTCTTCTCTATTTTGGATTCTTAAATTCCTGCTCCCAGCATTAGAGAGGACAGTGTTCCTGAAAACTTTTGTTGAGGAAGAAGTCATATACCTAGAGATGTCAGGTGCAGGATCATGCATATTGTTCATAACAGTATATTCATTGCCTCTACAATCTCGTTCAGCAAAAAGAGTCACATCTGAATCACAATCCTTGCTAATCAAGTCAGGCACTAAGTCTGCTTTACCTTCACTTTTTACATAACATATTTGTTCTTGGATACTGGTTTTATATGGTGGCTTAGGAGCTTGCCTGTTAGTTTGATCATATCCCATTTGTCCATGGCTAAATGAGCTAGATAAGGTTCCTTTTCTGGAAATACTGTCCAACTTTGAACTAGAAGTGAGCTTATAACTTGGTAAATTTTCATGAGCACGTGTATCTTCCACATTCTCAAGCTTAACTTTAGTATTTTTTACTGTAATTTTTCCAGGTGGGACGTCAAGACCCACCCCATGTTTCTTTCTTCTACTGCCAAGACCCTTCCCTTTCATTTCGCTCAGTCTCTTGATCTCTCTAAGAGAAGTATTGCCAACGGTATCAAGGCTACTGGGACCAAGGACCCAACCCACCTTTCTTACTACTACCAAGAACATTCCCTTTCATTTCCCTCGGTCTTATGATCTCTCTAAGAGAAGTAGTGCCACTGGTATCAAGGCTACTGGGCATGAAAGAAGGAATAGCCATCATTTCCCGAATCTGAGTTCTGTTAAGAGGTCTATGACCTTGTTTTTTATCATCCTCTACACTTCCTGAAAAAATAAATCCCCCTGAGAAGAGTTTTCCTTCAGAAGAATTCTGATTTGGGTAGAAAGGGAGCATCCGAGCAGATGAAGCAGAAGGATTCCCAGGGTCCATGTAAACAACAAGCTTCCAATAAGGAGACAAGAGGTCATATCCCGTGTCATCATGTCCACGCTTTTCAATGGATGGTGGGGTGTTATAACTTGAACTTTGTTTATATTGAAAAGAACTGTTCAACAAGATAATATAGGAAAAGGGACTGTTGGCACTTCGAAGTGCTTGAACTCCTTGCCTGCAATTTAGATAAATGAATGGGGAAAGAAAATTACTCAAATGTTAAGTATAAGAAGGCAAAACAGTTGAGAGGCAACCATGGGAACAAGAATATCATATCATGGCTTGCATGATCCAAATAATCAAGAACAGATCATACAAATAAAGAATCAAAGAAATTACACCAGCTACCTGGGGTCAGCAACAAGAAGTCATATATATTGAACTAAAACAGATTATCCTTGTTTATAAAATTCAATCCAAACATGCCTCTCATCCCACCAATTTTTCCTTGCATCATCTTTTTCATGTTATTAAAGGCTAAGAAGCGCACACACATAGAGGACACGGATAAGACACTACACAAACACGCAGACATGGCGGCATAACGCATTTCTCAAAAATTTAGGACACGAATACATTGAGGACATCTTATATATTTTTCTTGTTTATATTTTTTATGACCATATAATAAATCCTGATATTATTTCAATCAAAATTGGCATAAAAATACACAAATCACAACAATACTATAAAGAAATCAAAATAACAAAACCATTAAATAAAAATTCAAGACTTCTTCATTTAATTATCAACATTCATGATCCAAGTTCCATGACAAATTTACTAATTACTACATAAAACACAGATATATGTATATATTACCTATAAATGTGTGTATATTACACACATATATATATAAGTAAACTTGTATGTATATTAAAGGTGCCCGCGGGGGTGGGTGGGGGCCGCCCAAAATTACGACCTACTACTAAATTTACAAAGGTCTTAAAGACCCCAAAAATCAACTATGGAACGAGCATACACAAAGAACACCCTTTTAGCCCAAAAATAACAATAAATGCCAAAAACTATCTTTAAAAGAGGAAAGGGGCTGCTCCAATCCTTCAAAAATGCATCCAACAATAGTTGGCATCCCCAAGCACAAAACACCAACAATCCCTCACCACATAGCAATGAACAAGAAGATGGTTCACCGACCTCTCTTCTTCCTTGCACAAACACCTATTAGCCATCCGGAATCCCCTTCATTGAAAATTATCCTTAGTCAAAATGCCATCCCAAGACGCTTCCTAAGAAAAATTGGCTACTTTAGAGGGCACCCAAGATTGCCAAATTAACTTCCATGGAAATGTGTGTCATCCCTACTAGGGGTGCAACTCGGGTTGAGGCATATGCAAGCCCAGCCCAGGCTCCGAACATTTAGCCCAAGGCCGTCCCAAACTAAAATCATAAGTATTGGGCTGAGACCGAGCCCAACAGATATCCAATATTCACGTGAAAGCCAATTTCAAATAAACAATTGCATACAAAAGAACAATCGCATATCCAATTACTGATTAGAAAAATAAATCACATGTCAAAACAATGATTTTATATAGTCAACAAATGAATAATAATAGATTAAAATAAAATAAATCACGTACAAGAATATCAACAGTAAACACGGAATTCCAGTTTCTTAATTTCAATGTCTCAGAAAATATCAGTTTCTCAAACATGCAAATGAACCATCACTAACCAAAGCAATTGTAAACAAGGAATCAAAGCTCTGGAACAACGGAATCACCATCATCATCGACCGCGTTAAGATCGTGAACACCGGAGCTGGGTGAGAATCTATGAGTGTAAAGATCTACACATTTCCAATCTAAGATGGAGCTAGAGTGATTCACCATCATTGAGAATCTCGAGATCATGCGGGGATGGATGGAGACCAGTGAGTGGGAGCGATTCATCATCGTCGATGACGTCAAGAACGCGAACGATGGAACTGGGTGAGACTATGAGAGTCAGTGTGAGTCGAGATCTACATCATAGATTAGTTTTGGATGATGGAGATTGTGCACGGCAACGATGCGGCTGGATGAAGGAGATTGGTTTTCGGATGAACGGGGTAGAATGGTTTTTGAAAATCTGCAAGAAATGGTGAGGCCAATAATAAATCTCACGTTTTGGTGAACAGATTATCTAAGGGAGTGATTGTTTGGATATAAATTAAAAATGTGGCACATGCATCATAGAGGGCATGTGTGAGCATCACTAAATATGTGTATATAGCGTTTAAGCTCAGGTTGGGCTCAAGTTCTCTAAGCCTTAGCCCAAGCCCAACTCAAAACTAGACCGGCCTTGAATTTTAATGCCTAGGCCCATCCCAAGTATTGTAAATGTCAGCCCAAATCCTAAAAAATTTGGGCTAGCTCAAGTTAAGATTGGGCTGGCCCACCCAAATTGCACCCCAAATCCCTACCCGCCAATTCCTTATGAAAGGAATGCACTGTGAATGCTTGGGAGCCAACTTCCACACAAGCAAATCTTCCCTATCCTCAAGCATATGGAAATGCTAAAAATGCTCCAAAAAGCTCCCAATCTCCTCCATCTCCTAGTAAAAAAAAATCCCTTCTAAATTTTGAGCTCCACACCACCTTACCCCCCACCCGATCACAACATTCAATAACCAAAACATTTTTGTCTCTATCCAAGGCAAACAAAAGAGAGAATTTGTTCTTCAATGCCACATCCTAGGAAACCAACCCCCTCCCTCACACACATACTTTGTAGAAATTACCTCCCTCCAAAATCCCTTATCCTCCACCCCAAACCCCCAAACCCCCAAAGCCACTTGCCCAACAACGACACATTAAACAATTTCAAATCCTTAACCCCTATACATCCTAAATAGATTGGCTTCTTCACTTTTTTCCCAACCAACCAAGTGAATCATTTTCTCTTCCCCACTCCTCCTTGTAAGAAGTCCCTTTGAATCTTCTCAAGCCATTTTACCACAGTGGCTGGAATGGGGACAAAGAAAAGTAATAAGTTGAAAGATTTAGAAGAGTACTCTTCAAGAGGGTTACCCTCCCCCCCTTTGAGATAATGCCCTTTCCAACTCGCCAAATGCTTTTGAAATCTTTCCGCCACAAGATCTAGCCGAAGCAACAATATGCAAACCCAAATAAGAATAAGGGAGAACCCCTACCCTACACCCCATTTTCCAATATCCTCCTAAATTCCCCCATAAGCATTATGTCACTTATAGAAAGATTTACCCAGAACCCTGAGACTACATCAAAATACATCAAATAAATTTCAATTGACGAACTGTTGGCTCACAAAAAATAATGGTGTCATCCGCGAACAAAAGATGGGCCACCTCCACACATTTGCCACTCGTATTGGCCACCATAACAAAGCCCCTACTTCTGCTCTAACCAGAAGCCGACTGAAAGCCTCTGCAACAATAACAAACAAGAGAGGGTAACAGATTCTGTAGGTTTCCTGGTTTCCAGATTCCACAAGTATCAAACAGATTGTATCAAGCCTAATTGTATCATGTTTGTGGCTCGCTAACGGCAATCCAAGCACAATCAACTTATAAAATGTGTTAGGCGGTCTTGTTGTGACCATTTGACAAACATATCATGCTCATGTTTCGTTACTTGTTCACTGTATAAATTAAGATTGAGTAAAACTTATTTCCAAATGTTTCTGGCTCAACACAGAGAACCACCGCAAGAAACTTCATTTATTCTCTCTTATCCAAGGAACTTGATTGCACAAACCATTACAAAATACAAACATCAGACATCTTAAAAAAATATATTAGATAATTAAGAGCGTAGCCCATTGCAAAATTCGACCAGTTTTTCCATCTAATAATGTAAGCAAATAATTACAGTTTAATCATAAGCTCTAGTATGTAACATCATGGTAATGGAAATATTATGACCAAAATGTCAAAGCTAAGTAAATCAAATCATGATGCTTTTCTTATATTTACCAAAATATCAACCATTTCAGTAAGTGGGAATATAGAATTAACAAAATTGAGATATTAGAAGGGGATTAAGATTGGAAATACATGTGTAGAAGGCCTCCATTAACCAAATTGTAGTATTTCTTCATCCCTTACAAAAAATCAGGACAAGCTCATTCAAACCCCGGAGTGCTGAATTCCTTAAAAATAAGAGATGTAGAACAGTGAACTGAAAAATCAACGATGAAAGCAAACAGTGATCAAACAGAGTAAGGTGAAATCACCTGTGTCTTTAGGGAGTGACGGCTGGAGTTGGACAAGGGCCCGAATCTGTCTGTGAAAGCTCTGCGACTCGATCCCGCCGAAAGGTGGCCGGCCGTTCACAAGGTCCGATTCTTTCTTGGGAAAACCTCCCCGTTTGGATAACATTTCAAAAATCAATTTTTTTAGGTAGCTATTTCAAAAAATATTTTAAATTTTTTAAAATTAAATATTTGCTTAATTACGATTTTTAAATTTTGATACTAAAATAACTTCTATTTGTCGAATAGTCTTCTTAAATCAATTATAGTATCCAAACGATGATAAATGTTATAATTTAATAAATCAGTTATTAATTAATAATTTTATTATTAAATAATTAATATTTTGTACAAATATCTTTATAATTATATCAATTATTATAATATTATTAACATTAATTTTTAATAATAAAAAATAATTTCAAAAATATAAAATATAGTTTACTATGAAATTTTTGTCACCCTAAACATATATATCTTTTATGCTTAAAATCAGACACCTATATTTTTATTAATAAAAATAACAAAAAATTAATAATTAGACTTTATATCAATTATTAATCATCCAATAATTGTTTATAATCCCTTGCTGTGAGGTTTAAAAATGATTAAATATATACAAGTTTATCCAGTAAATATAAAGAAACTTAAACCTATAATTTATAAGTCACAATTAAACATTCTTGTAATTACATCGAAATTCGTTTTCTTCTTACATTATATTTTTACAAATAATTATTTAGTAAAACTGTGCTTGAATAAGTAAGAAGAAGAAGAGATGAAAAAAAAAAAACAGAAAATATAATTCTTTTTTCATACTTAGATAATTAATGAATGAAAAAAAGATAAATTATGATGCAAATTGAGAAGAGAAAAGAAAGAAGATAAAATATTTTATTTTGTGAGTTAAAGGAATAAAATAAGTTCTCATCCATTTTCCTTTCCTCTCAAATTTCAGGACCCCCTCTTCTTCACCTTATGTCTAAAAGAGTTTAATTTCAGGATGTCTAAAAGTCCCAACTCATGGTCTGTATTTATACAACTTTCAACAAATAATTGACCTATTTTTACTGTCATTATACATTGGCCAAAATAGCTCTAATAACAGCCGACCCAGGTGAAGGGGGTGCCTATATCTGATCCAAAGAAGCGAGCGGGAGCCGGGAGGGCGCGTGCTTGCCCATGCAGCCACAATAAGGTTCATGTTTAGAAAGGGAAAGGCATGTCTGCAAGGTGTTTGATGCCCCAAATCTGCAGGAGGCTGAAGCAATATCCTTCCCCTGTTATGCTACTTCTTTGTTTGCGTAATGGTTTTCACAAACACCTAAATCATTCATCATATATATTTACGAGATAGAAGACTCTGAAACAAGATCCCAATAAAAAGAGTAGGACAGCAAATACATCAATTAAACAATTTCATTTATATCAGCAAGACTTCATGCAAAGTAATATTACTGTCCAATATGTAATGGAGCCTTGGAAAAAAGGCTCAATATCAATTTACCAAATTGAAAAGAAACAGTAAGCATAATGTATTAGCAACATCAAGTGTCTTAGTTTACTTCGCATAGTACTTCCTAGCAGCATAGACTTCAGTGACATTTAAAGCAGTACTGATCAAGACAGGAACATTAAAAAAGATAGAATAAAAGGAAGATGGAAGGCCAACTAATAACAATAGCCTTGCCGTAAGGGAGATGGCTATGAGCTCAGTAGTTTTGGGACCAGTTTGCAGCACTCCCAACTCTAGGCATGCCAGTTTCCTTCCGAGACTCTGCATCCACCTTGAAAGTAGAACCACACACCTGGCCCGAACTGTCCACCCTTGGCACTGGCTTCAACTGATTAAGGGGGTGTTCAAAACTCCTCAAGCCTCCAGATGTGGTAAAGAAGCACCCTTAAAAAAAAAGTTAAGGCAGGTTGAGTATTCCACTTATGCTCATTCTAGGAATTTTTACAAGAAAGATCATGGCTATGAGAAAGTGAAATGGAAGCCAAAAATGATGCAACAAATGACAAGCCTCAATCCAACTACTTGAGGTTGGCAAAAATGAAACCTATTTTTTTTTCTCAGTAAAAATGAAACCTAAAATCTAAACCAAACCATAGAAAGAGGCAATGTATACACTTTCAAGACCAGCAATGAACATGTGAAGCACCATATGACATACAAATTGCAATGGGGTTTTTTGCTTCACCACAATTCCCAGATGCTCCTAAAATATTTCTGATATCGTTTCCCTCCTTGTTTCCAAATTTACTTCACACAAATTTCAAAATACATCCAGAATTGTTTCCCTCGAACTTAGCAATTTTTCAAAATAGGGCGATCGATCTACAGTCTTTCCCCATAGCCCTGGGGCCGTGTCTCGATCTCCTATGTGCGAAATCTAAGGGACTAGTTCCTAAGGAGATTCCCCTTGGTTTAATTCCACGCCTTATGATGAAAGGGGAGTCGGCATGGCGTAAAGTGAAGATTGGGGGGAGTAGAGCAAAATTCCCTTCCAAATTGTTTAAAAATTAACAACTATGTTTTAAAAAAATGTTCCACCTCATAGGAATATACTTCTGTGGAAACTATAAACAGTGAATTAATGTATCTCTCTATATTATACCTTTGGGAAATGGAGCAAAGGATTTCCCGCAGCCCCTCTTCACTATCTCTACATCATCTGAGAGAACAAGATGGCCTTCAGAATCTGTTCCCCAGAAGAAGGGAACACTCCCATCAGCATCCTGTGATGGGAAAAATTGGGACAGTGAAAACTGGCTATGATCAACCATAAAGGAAAGTTTTTAAAACAATATTGATGTGAAAAGAAGGAACCCAAAAATTGGCGGATTACAAAATTGGCTAAAATGTTTACTCACAGCAGCTAGAAAAGCAGTTTTTGAAGAGCTGTCATATAAAATAAATGCAAATTTCCCAAGGAGATCTCTCAAAACTTGATCAGCAGGATAAGGACCTCTATCTCTCAAAGTTCTGTAAGCTTCCATAACAATGATCACTTCATTTGCTGTCTTGTTCAATCCGTATTGTTGCTTAAGATGAGCAACATTCTCGATGTGACCTTGAAACAAGCAGAATATATCGTCCACAACAGCAAACAATCTAGCAGAGGCATCAGAATTGTTTATTAATCAGATAAGATAAAACTGAGACTAACAAAATTTGTACCAAGGAGTATTTAATGCGAAAAAGAACAGAAATTTTTTGAAATTATATGGTCTTCCCTTAGAATTTTGAAATTATAATGATGGCCCAAGTTCCAAAATAATTGAAATATATGTATATTTTTAATTTAAAAATAAATTGGCCTCAAAAAACTTGTGCCACAATGCTTAAGCTGCGCCTTGTAAGTTGTAAGGATTTAATTGTCTCGCCTTATGCTTTAGCCTTTTAAAGAACTAACTTAACCAAATCCTCTACACCTCTAAAACTGACCATGACATGACCCACAGAACCCCAGTTAAAAATAAGAGAATAGCTAGACTTAAAACTGATCACCAGCCAACATTCTAAAAGGTCCAATTATAAAGGGACCTTTTCCGACAAACACACCAAATCTTCAAAACCATCAAATTTGAGGTCCCAAGTCAGTTTTTTCTCTTCCAAAGGAAGAAGCAACACCATCTTCAAATTTGCTACCTCATTCCAAATAGGTCAAATTTGCTACCTAGTTTGAGAGGTAGCAAACTACTATTTTTGCTTTAAATTTTTTTGAGGCCCATAAGTTGCTACTAGTTTGCATTTTGTAGCAAACTAATTTTTTAATAGATGGAAGATAAAAAAATAATAGAATAATAAAGTTGCCACTTATATTGGAGTAAAAATTTAAAAGTAGGAAATAGAGGTAGCAAATTTGCTATCCCAAGTCTTCTACATCCTTTGGAGATGGTTAATAAGTTTGGAAGAAAATCAGAACAAGTTAGCCATCCAATATAAATAGAAGCATTATATTTTATTTTCCATGTCTTTGAAAGCAGGCATAGAAATTGGTTAGCAAGAAATTATCTTAAGACAACACGACAACTGAAGTACATAAAATTGATGGAAATTAGAATTCAAAACAAGTTACCTCCATGAAGTGCTGAAAATTCTCCAACAGTCAAGACAATAAATGTTTATCAAGTTCACAATCTCGTAGTGCTAAATAGAATACTGATGGAATGTCTTCATTCTATAGGCATTTCCAAATACCCCTAAAAATGGCTATTATAGAAGAGAAAAGAATTGAAATGAATCTGTATTTTGTTCCAATCATAAACATTAACGATGTGATAAATTAGTATAAAATACACAAACTTGTCGACAAAAAAGAATGTTCGGATTTGGATTAATTATATGCCTCAACACCACATCCTCCATCATAAATCCAACTAAAAGCGCACAACCAAATAATAAAAAGTAAAGCCAAAAAAAATGCAAAAATAAGAAGTAAATGGTTTTCCGATATGCAAGAACTCAACAGTTGTGATAAAACAATACACATTGATCAAACAAAATATCTATAATTCTTAGATATGGGTTTCCCAGAAAAAGAATACCCATAAAAAATTTCACTCAGAAACACAACATAATAAAAGCAGGAAATATAAAAGGAAACAAAAAAAAAAAAAAAGAGACAACAAAGTTAAGAAAGCATGAATCCCAAATTAGACTTGACGAGAAGTGGGATCAAAATAATCAACAAAATACCACCAAGATCTATAATTCAGATCGTGCAAAAATATTGATTGAGAATCTCCACAAAGAATCTGTACAACATATGAAAATAAAACAACATATGAAATTAAAAACGAATAATCTAGAATTACCAATAAAAGATCAAGGTTCTTTTCAAGAAAAGATAGATCAAGAACATTAAAAAAAAAAAAACACCAAAAAAGGGAAATGGGTATTGAACCTTGGGAGGAAAGGGTTCTGTTTGTCAATGGAGTAGGCCATGAGACCTGCAACGCCGAGGTTGATGGTGACCGAAGCAGGGTGTACGGACGAGAAGTGTTTAGCCAGAAACCCATCTTTCAGTGCGCACACGCTGTCGGAGTGAGGGCTCTGTAGAGCCTCGGGGCTCTTAGCGACCGACTTGTCGAACACTGCCAGCATTTCGATGATCTCTTGATCCGAAAAATCACAATTTCTAAGATCACTGGTTCTGTAAACAGAGGGGGAGAGAAGACAATGCTGTCGTTGTAAGAACGTGAAGGTGGCTAAAATAGTTTCAAGAATGCGGTATCAAATGCCAAAATTGCCCCTTCCCCTTCTGAACCAATTGCGGACGTATCTCACTGCAATATAGTAACAGGTTAACAACCCCTCCGCAGATGGTCAATCGGCTCCAACCCATATAATGGAATTACGAAAAAAACTTAATTAAAAATAATTTTTTTATTGCAAGAGAAATTTAATAATTTCATTTTACATGATTTGAGGCTTGTAGTAATAGCCTGTCTTTTATAATATGAATAATATATATATATAGATACTGCAGATAAATATAAGAGTATCTTTCAAAAAAATATATATATATATATCTATTTCAATGCATCCTTTTATTTAAAAGAAAATATCATATAAAATTTGTATTCAAAATAATATTGTAATTCGTAATTTATAATTATAATTTTTTTTTAAAGATAATAATTTTCTTTGTGAGACTGAATTACTACATAATAATATATATTTTTAATAATAATATAGTATCATATATTACAACTCATTAAAAGATAAAATTCATAGTAAACAGGCTATGATATTATTAAAAGACACGTTAAAATAACTCCTAATTCATAGAGGACTAAAAGAGACAAAACAGGTGCTATTTTCTTTTTCTTTTTTATTTGTTTGATAAAACAGGGGCTATTTTAGTAATGTCAGCCTACATTTGACCCTTCAGTAAAAAACTTGAGGGGAAAAGTTAGAGCTTATCAGGGAAGGATTTGATGGCGTGGCGAATAGAGATTGTCTCCCCACCCACAATAAACAAATTTATTTATTAATATAATATTCCTAGAGAAATGAAACAAAAAGGGCAGATGTTTTGGTAATGTATCCATGACACGTTTACAAGTGGTCCGTTGGGGTGGATACATTTTCCAATATTTTATTTCGTGGATTTGATTGAGAAAATAAATGGAAATGGAAAAAATAATTTCTTATATATTTTTTATTCAAAGAAAATTATTTTTTTAATTCTATTTAATAAAATAAAATAAAATTTCCCTTCACCAAAATCGAAGTCAAATCTAAACACGGTATAACATCTACTCTCACAGATCTTTTCTAATTTTCAGTGTATATTAAGTGTATTATTAAAACAATTTTACAAACAAGACGTTGGTAAAATTTTTTAAAACTTAATTACTAAAATAAAGTTATTTTTAAATTATTTAACATAATAATTTTTTTTTCAAAGAAAGCAATATCAGATTACAATATATGAATTAAAGCTAATCAAATATTAAAACTAAAAACCTACTAACTTAATCAATTTTATACTTGAAAAAGAGTGAAAAAGAAAAAGGATAATAGAAAAAAACATTTGCATGTATGATTTTCATAAATATAAGTTGTGCAATGATGGTGGCAAATATAAAGTGAAAGAGATTTTTCTCTTAAATTATGTTAAGATAAGTTACACTAAAATATGTTCAACTGAGTTAGACTTTAACGATGATCGACACATATCCTTTGCTGCTTTTCAATTTTACTAGTTATTAGTATTTGTAAGTAGCAATTAACCTATGTTTCACGCGTTTTTTACTAGAACTGTTTGTGTACTCAATTATGAGTATTAAAACATGATGAACGGCCACATCCTGCTAACCACTAACACTTCACCCATGATCCCCCATATACTCTCAGTGTTCCTTTTACGCTTTCTCAAATTACTGTTATTTGTCCTGTGTCTTTACTCTTAGAATGTGTTAGCTTGTGTTGTTGAGGTTTTGGCTATGATTGCCATGTCTCCCCTGGTTAATTAAACGTGCAACCATGACTTTGAATTTCTTCTATCCTCCTCGATGGAGACGTTCTCATTGCTATAACCCTTAATCGTCTGTGCAGGTTGGGTAGATTCCCAAGTCCCTACACGTAATGTAATGTCTAGCATGCATGATCTGTGTCATTGCTTTAATTATCCTACGGCCTAAGAATTTGTACTCCTCCGTCTGGATTAGCACATGCAGGCCCAGGCTGTGAACCCAAGATGACCTTAACTACGTGTCGATGTCAACGTAGGCAAGCAATTAAGGCTTGAGCATTGGTAGAGTATGCACAAATACAATAACTAAACATATCATCCGTTCGTTTGCTGGATTAAGGGCTAACCAAGTCGGGCATACCCAAACTTGATAGAAACCAGCGTGGGTAAAACCTTGAGAGTGAAATCAGCTGTTCTTCCACGTACTCCAGTTTCTAAAACTGACTCCATATGTTCCAACCTAATGTGTTTGCAGTGTTGGATAAAGTGTACACTATGCTGTCAATATAACAAAATTTTCATTTTTCACATCCATTGGCATCGGCATATATGGTAAACTAAACCCATTATCTTTTTAAAATAAAATTGTAAATGATAAGAAATGAACAAAGACTATAAATCAATATATTGGTTTGTTAAAGACAACTCGTCTGTCAGATCCTCAAAACAATGCCTAGTTGCTACTAAAGAGATGATTAGCCTTAGCCAGGTAGCTTCAACATGGTACCTCAAACCCGGTTGTATGCAACTGTCTTACTGAATAAGCGGCGTATATACACAACTTGAAGTGAACTTGCAAGAGCCAGCAAAATGTACTCTCCAATTGTGTAAAATATAACACGTTTCTGTGTGCTCTCATTCGCTGCAGCGAACAAAAAAATTGGTGGATGAGAAGAAGACAGCTAAGATCATCAAATGTATCACACAAGGACAAATTATCCTGTTATGATACAAGTATCCAAATATCCAAGGTGTACCATCTAAGAGGCATATATACTTCTACTGTATAATGAAATTGTATCCGCATTGTATCTATATTAATGATACTCCTTGGATACTAGAATATTTGTGCCAAGTTATATATGTGCTGAATGGATAAAACTACTATCTTTGGGATACATTTAAAAATTGACAATTAGAGCATCCAAAATTTGTCAATAAATCATAGAACATCAACTGGCCATTTCCAACCAGAGTTAATATTTATTTACTCATATTCAAATGGCAATGCCTAATGTTAGTACCAACAATGTGGGTGCTACAAGGGATAAACTGGCTAGAGACGTTAACTCAGCAGCATATTTGTATGAAGGGGCTGCTCTCAGAGTTGAAACTAGGTCGGCAGGTCCTCATGCTCAGTAAACCTTCTATAATTGCATAAACTATAAAGTAATGATCTCTTGTATGAAAAGTTATTCCATGTTATTGTTACATGGGAGTGACAGCCAGGCCAAACCACATCATGTGAATGTGCTTATCTATATCTATGTGTACATGTATATATATATATATGTATATATGTTTACATACACATACACATACTGATAAAAAAAAAAATATATATATATATATATATATATTTACATACACACATATATAGACACAGACACACACAATCAGTATAATCCCTCTCCAGTGTTGAAGAAGATTCTTTGGTTCACATAGAGTCACAGACACAAGCATACTTGCATTTGCATGCATGTAAATGTCCCCACAGTACATCACAGATATACATAAAATGATTCTGGGAATTGCAATGTCTAATGCCCTACAGCCATGTGGCAGCAGAGAGGCCATTACTGGGTTCACAACTTATCTATAGATGGATAGTAACTAAAAAAATTCCACAAAATGACTGGATCAATTCATAATCACCACTTTTACTTTAAGAAAATGAAAACAGCTTACTATGACGATGACGAGTATCCCGTGCTTTCAAGTACTTCTGCTCTGCTGTAACAGATTCTAATGCCTCCCTCAGCTCAGCAATTTTAACATTTATAGGGTCCAAATGTTCTGTAACAGAAAACCGCGTGAAAGTCAGAGAAATAAAGCATCATAAAGAGACTCTTTAATGCATAACAGCTTCAAACTTGTTCCTTGGCTAACAATGTCCAAAAAATCAATCAATATTTCATGACCAAGGTGTAGTACTTTAGGTAGTGGCAGTCCACAGTAAGAAACTATGAAAATATGGTGATACCTGATTACATATATATATATATATATATATAGAAAGGTGTTGATAACTGACAAACTATGAAAAATCTACCAAACAAAAAAACATATTTATTACTTATCAGAGAGAGAGAGAGAGAGAGAGAGTAATTACAGAAGAGTTGAACACACCATCTTTGGCGAGGTCATGCTCATTTGGAATATGGCCAACGTGTATGTAGAAAGAGACGGTCTCTGGCGTTGCATATGGATTGTGAAAACAGAATTTGTACATTCCACTTCGTGGGGCCTTAAACTCAAACTTGTCTCCAGATTTACCCTTTGAAGTATGTACTGTATTACCTGCTGGAGATGTCACCTGCAAGAAACCAAGAAATAAAGAACTGAGTAATCTGACATTCATACTAACAACTTACCACGGGTACTGTTTTTTCTTGTAAACCAAATTAGTGTCATATTCTGGAAAGTAGCTCACAAATTACAATAATATTCAATCAAGAGATTTTCAAAAAGTCTACAATCATGCTACATCAACTATAAAACTCAATTCAAATAAACAAAGCCTTATCCCAATTATTTGAGATCGGTTACATAAATCCTATCTCACCATTCTTCTTAATCTTTCTTTAAGGTCATTCTCTCTGTTAGACCACACATTATCATATCTTTTTTTAACTACTTCTACCAAAGTTAATTTTGATCGCCCTTACCCTCTAACATAACCCTTAATATTAACTGTCGCTCTTCTTTATTGGTGTATTTATTGATCTTCATTTTACATGACCATACTACCTTAACCGAAGTTCTCTCATTTTATCTCCTCTGGGTGCTAATCTCACCATCTGTCGAATATGTTCATTCCCAATTTTATATTTTCTTGTCTGACCGCATATCCATCTTAAGATCCTCATTTCAGCTATACTAATCTTATTAATATGTTTGTTTCTTAACTGGCCCAATATTCTGTTCCATATAATATAACTGATCTAACAGTTGTTTCCATAAAATAATCATTGTTAATTTTAAACCCTCAAAATTTGCAAATTGGCTAAATTCAACAAAGTAATGTCTTAATTTTTTTTTATAAGTAAAATATTGTCTCAACCATTGGAGATGGTTACATTAAAAAAAACATTTGTTGAGTAATATTTTTTTGATAATTAAATAAAATTTATACTTATCAAAAATTAATTAAATAAAATTTATTCGAAAGCACCCAAAAAGGGGATGCTCCCATGTACATGATGTACATTAAGCTCAAAAAAGAAAAAGAACACAAAACCACTATTCAACCCTTTAAATTAAAAGCAGATAATTCAGAATAGGGATGGCTACATTATATTATGAACCTCATTTTGCCATTCCTCTAATCAAAGCGACAGTCTCGAAAACTTTACATCACCAGTTCCCACTATTTCAGCCCACGTCAATCTGGGTCTTCTCCTAGACTTTGAAACGCCCTTTACATGAACCATGTCAATTTGTACCACTAGTCCAAAAATTAGTTTTTGTCATTCAAAACCTTCTAATTGGTTTTCTTCTCATACTATTAAATTCATAATGTTTTGAGATTTTTGAGGAATACATTGCTAGCCGGTGAAAACTAGAAACAACTGGGTTTGTCTCATCTCCGTAATTTTTCACAAATAATTTCTGTTTATATATTTTTTTTCCCGCAAAGGTTTGGATTAATATTCTTGGCTTGCTGTTTCGCTTTTGACACTGCCAATCTTTTCGAAAATATAGGAGGCTTGCAAAAAGTTTATTGATAGCCAATAACCTTTCATCTTTGTAGCCTCTCAAACCATCGTTGATATGGCACCTAAGCATCTAATTCCATCATTATTAACATATAGAACCACCAGGTCTCTCCTTCCAACATGATCAGATTCAATCCACTCCAGCCAAAGACACCTAAATGGGTAAAAGGTTATCAGAGAGTTAGGATGTCAAGGAGGCTGTATAACCGTAGTTTGGCCTGTTGGGGTGACCGAACAATTCAGCTTTGTTTGGGGAAGCGGACGCTAACTAGCGTTCCTGTGCTAAAATCCAAATATTGGTTCTTCAGGCAAAGCATTAAAGGATTCAATTCCCCTTGTTTTCTGGACTTCTCATCAGCACACGTGCACTGATTAATGCACCTCTCCAGGTCATCACTTAAACATTTCCAATATTTATGTCCCATCACTATCCCTCAACCCCGATGATTTTCTTTTTGTTGGCAAGAAATTATTATTTTATCTTTTATTAGCGTTCTAAAGGTAAAACTTCACTGATAAGAGTATCACACATGCAATTTAAGAGTTTGACAGCCTAAGGAAAAGAATTATTTCTCAAGCTAACACGAGTTTCTAAGAAGTGAGGTCTCAATCAAGAGAGACTAGTTAACCAATTTGGCGCATCAATCCTTAAAGATGGTAATAACAAATCAAGCAAAACCATAAAATTTCAACAGACAAGAACAACTCATTTTCCAAATTGAATCAATGAACATATATAACAAACCTAGAAAAACAAATTCAAACATGCAATACATAAAACCCGATCAGATAGATTCAATAGCAACGAATCGAAAACGATAAGGCGCGGATCAGGAGGCAATTAAGGTACCAATCACGGGAATATATATAGAGAGAGAGAGAGACAGACAGAGAGAGGGAAGTGTCTTACGGTGAAGTCGATGCCGGGGTGATCGGAGCTCCAGAAGATTTCGTGATCGACGACGACGAAGTTCCCCGAAACGGTGTCGCCTTCGTAGATTACGTACTCGTACACGCATTCAATGTCGTGCACAGTCACAGAGAGAGCGGAGAGATTGCGAACGAAGGAGAAGAATAGCAGACCTAGCAGCATGTAGATCTTCGAGCACGTCACTCTCTCTCCTGTCTCCATTTTTAGGATTCGTTCCACTTCGCGTTCGATTTATTCCAGGTTCAAAAGATTCAAAAGCGCAGACAGTATGACGTGGGTTGGACTTCTTCAAGCCTAAGCCCGAGCCCATATTTTTTTGATGGACTTTGGCTACATATTTTATATGGGCAAAAAAATTCTTTCTTTTGGATAATGATTTAAATATAATTTTTTTTTAATTTTTGATATTTATTTTAAAATTTTGTAATTAATTTTTTAAAAATTACAAAAATACATTTAAATATAATAATTTAAATTTTAAAAAATTTAAAAAAAATTATTTTAAAATACGTATTTCATGTTTTGAAATTAAAAAACTAATTTTAAAAATATAAGCAACCAAAACCTATGCTCTACCTCAATTTGCCCATATGTTCAAACAATTCGATACGACCCAAACCCACTCAAGCCCCCACATCAAATGTAGTTTGATGGAACCCAGCTTCCTTAAATGATTCGAGTGCAAAGGCGGAGTCTGAAATTTTTTTTAAGGGTATTAGATTTGTGTCTGTCCCAACTCTCAATGTGCCCAAAGAAGCCTTTTATTTATAAAAAAAATATTAGGATCAGTCGCAATTGTATAACACTCAGTCATGTAATTGATGTATTTAAATCACGCGTCAGCATAATGTACAGGAATTAACTACACACACTAATCACGGAACGAGTTTTGACCATTCACGATGCTAGACTTTTTCTTTATCCACATGCCTCTATCATTCCTGTAGACTCCTTTAAAGTCAGCTTTGCCTGGGTTATCCTTTTCACTGCCATCCGTATTAAGCTTGAAATAATTTGTAGGTGGAAACAACCAGGTGACTAGCTTGAGCTCTTTAGGTGGGCTTGCTGTGGGTTAGTCCAATTAATGGCGCTAACAATGTCATGGGATTTCTTGTATAAAGGAAAGGCTCCATATGAAATGGAGCCTCTTCAAAAATTTCTTTAATTCTAGCATACCATACTTCTTTGATAGATATAATAAACACCACAGGGCCATGGTAAACCTCTCACTGTGTGTTTATTATTTAGGGTATTTTCTTTTATCCAATCAAAGCTCCATAAACAAACAGAAGAGAAATTTTGTTTCCACTCGAATCAAGACATGATTTTTATTAGTTCAAATAACAGCTAAGGTGAAACAGGATAAGGAATGACGAATCTCAGGGGTGGCTCAACACATTTAGAGGTCTAAAGCAAAATTGTAAAATGAAGCTTTTTTTATTTATTACAATTTTATAAATTTTTTATTTAAAATTTATTTTTCTAGCTTTTTGATATGCAAAATTACTAATTAAATTCTTATAATAAATTTCTTCTAACATTTCTTTTTCAATTGATAGTATTGTCAATCCACTTAATTTTTCTTGAGACATTGTTGATCTTAAGTAAGATTTTATTAATTTTAGTTTTGAAAAACTTCTTTCCGCCGAATCAACGGTTACGGAAATTGTTAACATTATTCTATAAGCAATATATGCATTTGGAAAAGAATCAAATCTTTTTATATGATTGAGAGTGTCAATTGGAGTATTATTTTCTATTTGTATAAATTTTTTTAAAACTTTCAATTCTGAAAATAAATCTAAAGAAAAAAAAAAGAAAGAGCAAGCAGCTAAAGGAAATAAAATAAAGAAGAAAGGACGGCTGAAGCAAACAAAGGAACTTAGGGAAGAGAAGGCGGTTGGCGCGCAAAGTAGGAAAAGAAAAGAGAAAAAAAGAAAAGAAGCCGTTGGGCGTTGAACAAAGAAAGGAGGAAAAGGAAAAAAGAAAAGAAGAAAAGAGAGAAGCTCAAAAGCGATTGCCAAAATGCCAATTTGCAGAGTATTTTTAAGAAAATATAGTAGGTTGTTAGGTTATAAAGTTTTTTTTAGACTTAAAGAAAGAATTTTATAAAGAAAAAAATAAGAACGTTAATTATTGGAATTTGGAAAAAAAAAATGAGATAAACGAGAAGATAATAAATATTATCAAAAAGTAGTTATTAGGTGATAGTTGTATAATAAAAGAGAGAAATTAAGAAAACAAAAAAATTTATTTATTTTATTATAATAATATATTTTTTAAAATATTAAAAAAAAAATTATGAGGCCTAAAAAATTGAAGGCCTAAAGCCAAGGCTTTAGTGGCTTTACCCTTTAACTAGCCTTGACGAATCTCTTTATGATTGTAAGTTAGTTATTACAGATAGTTCTAACAAAAGATTGAACTAATGACATATCTCGATATAGATGTTACATAATTAATTCTCATTCTTCAGAGATTACGAGTGTAATAGGAACATCCGTCGACAAAAGGGTCACCCTAAGATGATCATCATCAACAATTCAAGGAAGGGAAATAGGCTTTATCAAGTTCCAAATTTTTTGACTTTATGGGCATGTGAACAGGCAGTGTACTGTTGGTTTCTGCTTCCAAACCACATCTTGTGCACGTTGGGTCATTTGTTAGGGATCTTTTGACTCTATTTGCATCGGTAAGCAAGCAGTTATGGGTTTTGGTGTGGGCAACTTTTTGGAATTGCCAATTACCCTCATCATCAATAATGTCTGCAATTATACCTCCTAGTTGAGGGGCTCTTTCCCCACCCAAATATTTTGGCCATTTCCAATTCTCCACTTAGCTCCTCTCTTGATCACATTTACTGTTTTGGAGATGCTTTTCCAAGTTTGTGATGAAGAATTGACCTTCCATTTCAAAGCCATCATTCAAAGTGCCTTGCCCACATGCACGTTAGTTCCCTATCTTGAAAGTCTTAAATTTTGGTAAATTAGCATATTGGTGCAATGTGATATCTAATCTTTTAGCACTTACCGACACCACTCAACTAACACAATATATATATATATATATATATATATAAACACTTCTAAGAAATGATGCTTTAATTCTCTCCATACTTGGTTCGACTTCAAATTTCAATGTAACTCAAACTCAAAATGAATTGGAGTACTCACGCACGACAAAAAAATCAAATGAACTTAATGGGTGGTGGTGGTAGTGTATCTTGCAACTTGCAAGGTTGGAGTGAGAAAATGACAAAATGTACAGCCTGCTTCTCACGGGTCAAATTTTTATGGTGAAAGCGTGGCATTTAGTTAGACAAGTGACTTGAGACTAGAAAGTCCTAGTCACTACCAAACCCCCCAAAAAACCTAGAACAATACTGGCCCCAGAACCTTGTGGTTGATGTGTGTGCCACGTCACTCATTCCATCATGTGTGGACAAATCGCCCCACGTGACCCAAAATCTTTTTAAGGTGACAATGGATGACGTGGAACTTAAATATCCACTCTTTTGTTCTCTTCATGGCCTATAAATATCTTGCGCTTGTAACTCATTTTCATAGCAAAGTTTTCGCCACTGCCACTGCCACTGCCACTGCCACTGCCACAACAAGCTTTCGATTCCAATCTCAATTTTCGCTATTTGCCCTAGCCTTTGCTGAGTTAACAAATGGCCACGTCAGCTGTCATGCAGTCCACCTTGGCAGGCCCAATTACACGTGTTGCAAATAAAACAAGTCTAAACCAGGTTATTCCGTCCAACTATGCCTCACGGATACAGAGAAACACTAACTTGCGAGTGCGGTGCATGACTGAGGTACGTTTTTAGATCATATAGACTCGTAGATCAATATTTTTTTGTGGATTAATAACAACCATTTGATTCTTTGACTTAACAGAAAGATCGAAAGAAGGTGTTAACGCCGAGCACAACCCCACCACCATCACCTCAGCTGACCCCCACCCCTACTCCAAAGGTAGTCATTCTTTCTCAGCCTCCCACACACACACATATATACCCCCATGATCTGATCATAGGTGAAATCAAATCCCTCGCTTTTTGAACGAAAAAAGGAGATAAGAGTTTATGAGTTGTTGGACTTTATTATAATTTTAGAAACTTTGGATGAGTATCAGAGATTTTAGAGAACTACAAACTTCGTCAAATGAATTTTTACTCTTTATATATATATATATATATTTGGAACGAGTGACAGGCTTGTATGCTCTGGTAAAAGTAAATGTATGCATCATGTTAGTAGTCTTTCTTTTAATACACTGCAAGTATGGCACTTTACAACGTGACATGTTCTCAACCATGACAGGTCAGCACAAAGTTTTCTGACGTGTTTGCCTTCAGTGGGCCGGCGCCAGAGAGGATCAATGGCAGGCTCGCTATGATTGGCTTCGTCGCAGCGATGGCAGTAGAGCTGTCCAATGGGCAGGATGTATTAGCCCAGATATCAAACGGTGGAGTCCCATGGTTTTTGGGAACAAGCGTGGTGCTATCACTAGCTTCTTTGATTCCTCTGTTTAGTGGGGTGAGTGTGGAATCAAAATCAAAGGGGTTTATGACATCAGATGCCGAGATGTGGAATGGAAGATTTGCTATGTTAGGTTTGGTTGCTTTGGCATTTACAGAGTATGTCAAAGGTAGTGCCCTTGTTTAGGTCTCTTCTTAACCTCCAAATGTAAAAGGTTAGAGCTGGTGCCATAATTCCAGCTCATGAAGCTGTATGCATGGCTTACAAGCATTTTAATTGCAATATACGTCTCTTTTTGAAAAATCAACTTTTTAAGAAGATGTGCATTTGATGCTTTATAATTTTACAATTCTAACCACTTTCACACTAATTATTACATCACATCAAATTGTTCATTGACTTCTTAAGTTGAACTTTTATTTTGAAAGATGATAAAAAAAAAAGAAATAAGGCACTCTTAAATAAAAATGTTGAGATGAATAAAGATGAATATAATTATAAGATGACAAGGAGTAGTATAAAATGGAAAAAAAAAGAAAAGGGTTAAGATGGAAAACAAAGACTAGAAAATGCAAATATTGGTTGTATAACCCTAGTTTGGCCTGTTGGGGTGACCGAACAATTCAGCTTTGTTTGGGGAAGCAGACGCTAACTAGCGTTCGTGCGCTAAAATCCAAATATTGGTTCTTCAGGCAAAGCATTAAAGGATTCAATTCCCCTTGTTTTCTGGACTTCTCATCAGCACACGTGAACTGATTAATGCACCTCTCCAGGTCATCACTTAAACATTTCCAATATTTATGTCCCATCACTATCCCTCAACCCCGATGATTTTCTTTTTGTTGGCAAGAAATTATTATTTTATCTTTTATTAGCGTTCTAAAGGTAAAACTTCACTGATAAGAGTATCACACATGCAATTTAAGAGTTTGACAGCCTAAGGAAAAGAATTATTTCTCAAGCTAACACGAGTTTCTAAGATGTGAGGTCTCAATCAAGAGAAACTAGTTAACCAATTTGGCGCATCAATCCTTAAAGATGGTAATAACAAATCAAGCAAAACCCTAAAATTTCAACAGACAAGAACAACTCATTTTCCAAATTGAATCAATGAACATATATAACAAACCTAGAAAAACAAATTCAAACATGCAATATATAAACCCGATCAGAAAGATTCAATAGCAACGAATCCAAAACGATAAGGCGCAGATCAGGAGGCAATTAAGGTACCAATCACGGGAATATATATATAGAGAGAGAGAGAGACAGAGACAGAGAGAGGGAAGTGTCTTACGGTGAAGTCGATGCCGGGGTGATCGGAGCTCCAGAAGATTTCGTGATCGACGACGACGAAGTTCCCCGAAACGGTGTCGCCTTCGTAGATTACGTACTCGTACACGCATTCAATGTTGTGCACAGTCACAGAGAGAGCGGAGAGATTGCGAACAAAGGAGAAGAATAGCAGACCTAGCAGCATGTAGATCTTCGAGCACGTCACTCTCTCTCCTGTCTCCATTTTTAGGATTCGTTCCACTTCGCGTTCGATTTATTCCAGGTTCAAAAGATTCAAAAGCGCAGATAGTATGACGTGGGTTGGACTAATTCAAGCCTAAGCCCGAGCCCAAATTTAGATGGACTTTGGCTACATATTTTATATGGGCAGAAAAACTAATGCTCCACCTCAATTTGCCCATATGTTCAAACAATTCGATACGACCCAAGCCCACTGAAGCCCGCACATCAAATGTAGTCTGATGGAACCCAGCTCCCTTAAATGATTCGTGTGCAAAGGGGGAGTCTGATTATATATTTTTTTAAGGGTATTAGATTTGTGTCTGTCCCGACGCCCAAAGAAGCCTTTTATTTATAAAAAAGTGTTAGGGACTGACCATCACCTCGTAATGTAATTAGTACGTTTAACTCACACATCGGTATTATGCATGCGAATTAACTATATACATTATCAATGAACGGATTTTAACCATTTACAACTTACGCTAAACTTTTTCTTTATCCACGTGCCTCTATCATTCTTGAAGACTCCTTTAAAGTCAGCTTTGCTTGGGTTATCCGTTGCACTGCCATCCGTATTAAGCTTGAAATAATTTGCAGGTGGAAACAACCAGGTGACTAGCTTGAGCTCTTTAGGTGGGCTTGCTGGGTTAGTCCAATTAAGGGCACTAACAATGTCATGCGATTTCTTGTATAAAGGAAAGGCTCCATATGAAATGGAGCCTCTTCAAAAATTTCTTTAATTCTAGCATACCACACTTCTTTGATAGATAGAATAAACACCACAGGCCATGGTAAACCTCTCACTGTTTGTTTATTATTTAGGGTATTTTCTTTTATCCAATCAAAGCTTCATAAACAAACAGAAGAGAAATTTTGTTTCCACTCGAATCAAGGCATAATTTTTATTAGTTCAAATAACAACTAAGGTGAAACAAGATGAGGAATGAGGAATCTCAAGGGCGGCTCAACATATTTAAAGGTCTAAAGCAAAATTGTAAAATGAGGTTTTTTTTATTTATTAAAATTTATAAATTTTTTATTTAAAATTTATTTTTCTAGCTTTTTGATACGCAAAATTACTAATTAAATTCTTATAATGAATTTCTTCTAACATTTCTTTTTCAATTGATAGTATTGCCAATCCACTTAATCTTTCTTGAGACATTGTTGATCTTAAATAAGATTTTATTAATTTTAGTTTTGAAAAACTTCTTTCCATCGAAGCAACGGTTACGGGAATTGTTAACATTATTCTATAAGCAATATATGCATTTGGAAAAGAATCAAATCTTTTTATATGATTGAGTGTGACGATTGGAATATTATTTTCTATTTGTATAAATTTTTTTAAAACTTTCAATTCTGAAAATAAATCTAAAAGAAAAAAAAAAAAAAAAAAAAGAAAGAGCAGGCTGCTAAAGGAAATAAAATAAAGAAGAAAGGACGGCTGAAGCAAACAAGAGAACTTAGGGAAGAGAAGGCAGTTGGCGCGCTAGAGCAGGAAAAGAAAAGAGAAAAAAAGAAAAGAAGCGGTTAGGCGCTGAACAGAGAAAGGAGGAAAAGAAAAAAAGAAAAGAGAGAAGCTCAGAAGCGATTTGCCAAAATGCCAATTTGCAGAGTATTTTTCAAAAAATATAGTAAGTTGTTAGGTTATAGAGTTTTTTTTAGACTTAAAGAAAGAATTTTATAAAGAAAAAAATAAGAACATTAATTATTGGAATTTGGAAAAAGAAAAATGAGATAAACAAGAAGATAATAAATACTATCAAAAAGTAGTTATTAGGTGATAGTTGTATAATAAAAGAGAGAAATTAAGAAGACAAAAAAATTTATTTATTTTATTATAATAATATATTTTTTAAAATATAAAAAAAAAAAATTTATGGGGCCTAAAAAATTGAGGGCCTAAAAAATTGGCTTTATCCTTTAACCGCCCTGACAAATCTCTTTATGATTGTAAGTTAGTTATTACAGATAGCTCTAACAAAAAATTGAACTAATGACAAATCTCGATATAGATGTTACATAATTAATTCTCATTCTTCAGAGATTACGAGTGTATCCGCGGACAAAAGGGTCACCCTAAGATGATCATCATCAACAATTCAAGGAAGGGAAATAGGCTTTATCAAGTTCCAAATTTTTTGACTTTATGGGCATGTGAACAGGCAGTGTATGTTGGTTTCTGCTTCCAAACCACATCTTGTGCACGTTGGGTCATTTGTTAGGGATCTTTTGACTCTATTTGCATCGGTAAGCAAGCAGTTACGGGTTTTGGTGTGGGCAATTTTTTGGAATTGCCAATTACCCTCATCATCAATAATGTCTGCAATTATACCTCCTAGTTGAGGGGCTCTTTCCCCACCCACCACTCATTCCACACCCAAATATTTTGGCCATTTCCAATTCTCCACTTAGCTCCTCTCTTGATCACATTAACTGTTTTGGATATGCACGTTAGTTCCCTATCTTGAAAGTATTAAATTTTGGTAAATTAACATATTGGTGCAATGTGGTATCCAATCTTTTAGCACTTATCCATACCACTCAACTAACACAATAAATAAATAAATATATATATATATAAACACTTCTAAGAAATGATGCTTTAATTCTCTCTATACTCAAATTTCAATGTAACTCAAACTCAAAATGAATTGGAGTACTCTCACACGACAAAAAAATCAAATGAACTTAATGGGTGGTGGTGGTAGTGTATCTTGCAACTTGCAAGGTTGGAGTGAGAAAATGACAAAATGTACAGCCTGCTGCTCACGGGTCAAATTTTTATGGTGAAAACGTGGCATTTAGTTAGACAAGTGACTTGAGACTAGAAAGTCCTAGTCACTACCAAACCCCCAAAAAAACCTAGACCAATACTGGCCCCAGAACCTTGTGGTTGATTGTGTGTGCCACGTCACTCATTCATCATGTGTGGACAAATCCGTCCACGTGACCCAATATCTTTTTAAGGCTAGAATGGATGACGTGGAACTTAAATATCCACTCTTTTGTTCTCTTCATGGCCTATAAATATCTTGCCCTTGTAACTCATTTTCATAGCAAAGTTTCCGCCGCTGCCACTGATACAACAAGCTTTCGATTCCAATCTCAATTTTCGCTATTTGCCCTAGCCTTTGCTGAGTTAACAAATGGCCATGTCAACTGTCATGCAGTCCACCTTGGCAGGCCCAATTACACGTGTTGCAAATAAAAGAAGTCTAAATCGGGTTATTCCGTCCAACTATGTGCCACGGATGCAGAGGAACGCTAGCTTGCGAGTGCGGTGCATGACGGAGGTACATTTTTAGGTCATATAGACTCGTAGATCACGTAATATTTTTTTTATGGATTAATAACAACCATTTGATTCTTTGACTTAACAGAAAGATCAAAAGGAGGCGTCAACGCCGAGCACAACCCCACCACCATCACCTCAGCTGACCCCCACCCCTACGCCAAAGGTATTCATTCTTTCTCAGCCTCCCACACACACACACATATATACCCCCATGATCTGATCATAGGTGAAATCAAATCCCTCGCTTTTTGAACGAAAAAAGAAGATAAGAGTTTATGAGTTGTTGGACTTTATTATAATTTTAGAAACTTTGGATGAGTATCAGAGATTTTAGAGAACTACAAACTTCGTCAAATGAATTTTTACTCTTTATATATATATATATATATATATATATATATATTTGGAACGAGTGACAGGCTTGTATGCTCAGGTAAAAGTAAACGTATGCATCATGTTAGTAGTCTTTCTTTTAATACACTGCAAGTATGGCACTTTACAACGTGACATGTTCTCAACCATGACAGGTCAGCACAAAGTTTTCTGACGTGTTTGCCTTCAGTGGGCCGGCGCCAGAGAGGATCAATGGCAGGCTCGCTATGATTGGCTTCGTCGCAGCGATGGCAGTAGAGCTGTCCAATGGGCAGGATGTATTAGCCCAGATATCAAACGGTGGAGTCCCATGGTTTTTGGGAACAAGCGTGGTGCTATCACTAGCTTCTTTGATTCCTCTGTTTAGTGGGGTGAGTGTGGAATCAAAATCAAAGGGGTTTATGACATCAGATGCCGAGATGTGGAATGGAAGATTTGCTATGTTAGGTTTGGTTGCTTTGGCATTTACAGAGTATGTCAAAGGTAGTGCCCTTGTTTAGGTCTCTTCTTAACCTCCAAATGTAAAAGGTTAGAGCTGGTGCCATAATTCCAGCTCATGAAGCTGTATGCATGGCTTGCAAGCATTTTAATTGCAATATACGTCTCTTTTTGAAAAATCAATTTTTTAAGAAAAGGTGCATTTGATGCTCTTTCAAACTGGAATAGATAGTATAATTTTACAATTCTAACCTCTTTCACACTAATTATTACATCACATCAAATTGTTCATTAACTTCTTAAATTGAACTTTTGTTTTGAAAGATGAAAAAAGAAAGAAATAAAGTACTCTTAAACAGGACAGAGAGTAATAAATATGTGCAGATGAAATAAAAATATTGAGATGAATGTATAATAAGACATTAAATGATAGAATTAAAGATGAATATAATTATAAAATGGCAAGGAGTCATATACAATGGAAAAAAAAATCAGTTAAGATGGAAAACAAAGACTAGCATCAGTAACGAAGCACGATATGATTTATATTGAGAGTTATACTAAAAAAATGGGAGCCAAATTAACTTTGATTAAAATAATTAAAAAATATATGATAATGTATGATTTATCTGAGTGAATAATTTGTAAAAGAGAAAAATAGCTAAACAATATTCATGTAATGGATTCCAAATAATTGGGATATAAGACTTTGTTGAATTGAGTTTGAATTTCTATATTCCATAAATCATACAAGTAACTGAAAAAGAACTTCCTCCATATAAATAGCAAGGAACAGAAATATCTTATCACAGAAAATAAAAATAAATATCAATTAGGAGGACAAAATCTCACCTTTTTGTGTAACTATATTATGAAACTGGATTTGGGCAAGCACTCTTATTCATCGCATTGGTAATATTCCAGATTCAACTATAAGAAAAGGCCCTCTGCAGATTATCAGAGACATATAAACATAAAAGAATGAGAGGAATACATTTTCTACAATTTCGTGTATATATACATATTCACCGATAAACATGATTCCATTTCGTGGGTGTGCATTCTATCGTGTCTGCAATGTGTCAACATGAACACCATGCCCATTTAACGCACCACTTTGTTGCTTGTTAGTTTCCTCTCCCGTGTAAGTATCCTGTTTGCAAGAATGAAAACATTAGGTTGACTCATCCAAAGGAAATCAAAAGCAGAAGAAATAATAAATACAAGAAAAAAATCTAACTGCAGCTGCCTCCATAAATCCCTTTTCCATGACTACTACTCGGAAACCAAGAAATTCAAGCTAAATGGAAGAGGAATGAGGTGCTTCCTCTTTCTAGCATGAAGAGGAAAGAATTAAACAAAGATTCTAAATTAGGAAATGATGATTTCTGAAGAAACGGAAACTTGGATGAACAGTTTATCAAATCAGCCAGTGACTTCAGAATGAACCTAGAAAGAGTGACTCGCCAAACCTAGGATACTGACTGTGAATCAAAACATCTTTCAATGCTTTGCTCCCATAATATGGAAAAAGGGACACCAATAGGACTAGTTTATGCCATTGGTAATCAGAAACCTTGAGCTCTTATAACTTGCAGATGAAACTCAAAGGAGCCATTTTCTTTCATATTATAGTTAGCCAGAATTCACAACAGTTATAAATCTTGATTCTGAGAAGGCCACAAACCTAGCAAATTTGCTAATGCTAGAGATCTCAGGATGCTGAGTATCACAGCATGCCCAATCAGTCTCACATATACTATCGAGTACACATCAAGACCAATAGAAATAAGATATCTTTTCTTTTCTTCTTTTTTTGATAAGTCCAATAGAAATAAGATATAAAGTCCAAATAAGTTATTTGGTTCGTTCTAAAGGTTGTGAGATGATTCTACTTTTCCCACCTCTTGTTCAAATTATTTTGCAGGAAAATATAAAACATGACAATAATGAGATACAGGCAACAATTGGTTATAATTAGACAGCTGGGGTGGGGAATATGGATATTCTTCTTAGATGGAGAGCCTAGAAACACTGCAAAATCTTTTAAAGAAACATTTCCACAAAATGTTGCCAAATTGGATTTATCTTCCACAAAAAGCACAATGTAGTGGGGATAAACCAAAGGAGAAAACAAGATCACTGGCTAACACTGACAGTTCGATAAAACTAAATTAAACAAAACCAAATACCTGTCAAAATTCACCATTCCCTTAAAGACATGTAACATCATATTCAAAGTAATAAAAGTTAAAACAGAATAAACAAAAATAGCAGAGTTCTAAGGGTGGGTGCAAGAACCAAGCATGCGATCCATTCCACAAGAATACATGTAGCAGAAAGGCCAAAATATCACCGGATCAAAAGTTCACAACTTTAGAACATTTGAAGGTAACAAGATACTTACTTCTACAGGCAGATCGATCGGGAACAAATTTATGCTAGAGGGATTAAAACTGAGACCAGCTACAAAAGGAGAAGTGATAAGAAAGAGAAATAAGCAAATAAGAATGAAAAGACTGCATTGACAAGATATATAACAATAACATTGAGTCAACAACTAATGTGAATTATTAGACCTGATAATAGTAATTTAATTTAGGGTAACACACTCAACCAATCTATTCAGTTTACAGACATCCCAACTGCACCATTCTAAAATGAATAGAAATGCAATGCAATAGATAGGAAGATCCATCCACATGGTGGGACATCTATACATTTTCAATTTTTTGGCAGGAAGAGCAGGGGTGTGGGGAGGTGTCAACTCATAGATGCAAAGTGCTCCATGAGAAGGGGTGTGGGAGGTGTTAACTCATAGATGCGAAGGACTCCATTACATTCTTACCATCCTTTTAGACTATTCCAAAATCTCAATAACAAAAAATTAAAGTAAAGAAGTTTTCTAATGTAGAAACACAGATCCATGTTCACCAACAGACTAATATGCAGGAACTGTACCAGTGAGACAGAACCAGTTGCCACACATACGGAATGAAGAACTCCTCAGGATGGCTCTCTTGCTCATATGTGAAGCGCAGTTGAGTAAACATCTGTTAGGGGGAAAAACATCTTGAGAGGATAAACAGAATATACTTATCACAAATATCCCCAATAATGGGCAAGACCACTAATACACAATCATTTGCTTCAATCTTCATACCTTCATCCCTTCGCCTCGCCAAGATCGGCAATTGATGATTATGACTTGGAGTACTTTCTCCACCGAACAATTCACCATCCATTATCTGGGCATCCATGCGGCTATTAAAAAAATCCAACACCTACATAAGGGGAAGGGCAGCATAAAAATCAGGTGCACCATAAGAACATAAGTGTACTAAGAAATTGACAAAGCTTAATGGCAGTTCAGTAACCCGGGGGGAGAGGGGAGAATATATAGGCGGTCCAGCATAACTAACACCTAAAAGGCTAAAATGATTCTCGATTTTTTTTAATCAGTACCTAAAACGGTTTTGTGATAAATTGTACTCTTATATCAAAAGAGAAACAAACCATATTATGAAATTGAAAGCTCTGGCACATACAGTAAAAATGTTCTCAAGCAGCTCATTAAAGCGTGGATGATTCTTGAAAGGCTGAAAGACCTCTTGCCTGTGCATAATTGCATATACAACCTGCCCCGTGTGTACAGTGAAGAATACGCAAAACATGGAAGTTAAAACATGCTTCATATCAGTGACAGCAAAAGACAACTTTATCTTGTATGAATCAGTTAGAAATGAAAAAGGAGATACCTCGGGATTCCGCGGGAGGGCATAGGTCAGGATTGCATTTAATATTTCCAGAACAATCCTCAGGAAGTCAGTATAAATATGCAATTCCATTGTCTGCAACAAATATAATCTAGTTTAGCAATAAATTATGAGACATGAGATAAGAGCAATCACCAGGTAGTATGAGATGGCAAAGACTATAATGACAACCATATCTTCTGGAAGGCTATCCCCTTGTCCTGATTCACCATTGCCTATATGCATCTTATCATTTTTCAGCTCTGCTAATTTAGTGTACCTGGATTTAATATTACATTAAAACCTATGAATAAAGGACGAAACATAATCCTAAAAAAGTAAAGCCTTCATCAATATTATCAAATAGTCAACATATAACAGAAACCTGTACAAGTTGGAACAGCAATAGAGACAGAAATAGAGTCACGTACTTGTGCGAGAGCATATCAAAAAGGCTAACCAATCTCTGCGATGCATATGCACTCAAATGGTGTGCATGAGGTGCCATGTTTGCTAGAGTTGCAAGGCAATTTGTATGGAGATAAACATCCTGTTTCGATTGAACATGTTAAAGAAACTATTTCAAATGAGCGTGTGCAATGAACTGTATCAGATTGCATATGGTCAATCGGGAAAAAAACACTACATTTGACACATCAAATATTAAGGAGTAATAAAGGCTTCTCCAATCTGGTTTTCATAATGTTTTAATGACAACTGACATGTTGAGATTTAATCAGTATATCTCAAAATCATTTATCTTTTCAACATGGCAGAGTTATTTATCAATGTCTATGGACATATCAATGAATGCTTAAAGTCATACCCGAAGCTTAGATAGGTTGTACTTCACAGTCCTTATTAATATTATGACAACCAGAGAACCAAGCGATGTCTGATGGAGGAGGCGCTCTTGGTACCATGGAACACTAGGCAGTATCTGTTCAAATAACATTATCACATCAATATGATCTTTATAAATTTAAGTTAAATGTGAGCCTACAGAGACAATCCTTACCATCTTGTGAATGCTGGCATTAAAAGAGGAATCCTGACTAATAATAAGAAGGATAATCAGCAACATATAGATTTGATTGGACGTCCTTCTCGAAGCATTATATAGTGTTTCCAGAATGGGCATCAACTGTTGATTTCATTGCACAAACACAACAAATTAGGCTGTGGCAGTGATGTCACATAAGTAGTAAATATGATGCCTGCTCATATGATAAAAACAATCTATATGTATACTGAGCTTAAGATTATTAGTATGTATGAAAACTAGTTGCAAACATAAAATCTTACTAAACTAACTTCACTCAAATGAGAAAAGCTATCAAAAGTTTTAAATTCTTAGAAAGCAAGGTCAATAACTATTTATTGACAAAAATCTTTATCATGTTAAGTTCTACAGACTCTAAAGCAGCAACGACATATTCATTGAGAATCTTCTGCACAAGTTATCAAAACAAATAATTATGATTGTTCTTAATTTTTGCTTTATTCTATTTTCTTTCTTCATACTGTCAAAGAGAAACGAGTGGGAGGGGAAAGGGATTTAGAGTTCTGATTGTTCTGAAAATCAGTAAAATTAACTATAACAGGAGAATGTAAGCTGTTGGTTCATACCAATGTATCCATATCAGTTCGCACCAATACATACTCTAGAAAATCCGAGTTTCCATGCACCAGTGAATAAAGCAATAGGACAGAAGTCTCATTAGCCAAGCACCTGAAAGACAGAACCTGTTAGATTATACTCCAGAAACAAAGCATCTAAATGAATATGATTTAATGAATGAATGAATGTTAGAGAGAGAGAAAGCACTGGCATGTTTGTACATTTTTGGATTCTGTTAAGGATTATAGCCCAGGTGAGAATATGAGTATCCCAGCCAATGAAAAATTGCAAATTAGCCTGTGAAGCAATTTAGTTTCAAATTCACCTCCCAGCTACATCCACAAAGTAATTTTTAAGTGTTTTGGTTGAGGGAAATATTTTATGAGTTAAGAGAAGAACCACAACAAAACTTAATACAGGATCCTACGCAGAGAGAACATTTATCAGACTATACATGTTATAGAACCTACGTTATGGTAAAATATATTGAAAGAAATACAAATTTACTGAGGAACCCTACCTTTATTGGGTTGAATTAGAATCCTCCAATCATAGTTGTTAAATTGCCTAGGCGACCCTAGGTGATAGACCTGATCTATTGCCCAGGCGATTGCTCATATCCTGACCCTGAACAATTTTAGGCAGTTACCCATAGTATATCATTCATTTTTTTATTTATGCTTTTTCCAATAATCTAACATTTTGAAGAATACAAAATGAATGCTTGAGTGAATATTCTTTGATTTAAGAAGCAACAGATTGAAAGGGGAGATGCAGGTTATATTAGCATGTACAATAATAGTAATGGATATCAAGCAGACAGAGAGAGGAAAGCAACGGTCTAGAATGTTTGTGGTTAAGGCTCAACTTGCTATAACTCCGTCTAGGGTTCTGAAGAGAAGACTTTAACTGAATTTAATGGTTCAATCTATGAACTTATTTAAATTTATTGTATTTTAATGATTTATACTTCTCAAGTCTAAATAAATGCTTTATTAATTAATCAATTATTATAGTTCCTAATTACTTAAAAATATTGAATGAAGACCCAGTGCAAACTAAATTTTCGTACACATAAAGGGTGTCTGACATCATATGGTCCATGTGCGACCATTAAATAGGCAATTAGAAGAACCATAGGCACCTAGGTGCTGCCTGGGCAAGAATTTGACAAATATGCTTCCAATATCATGGAAGGAAAATTTCAATGGGAAATCACAGTAATGCACTGTTTTTCCATTGGACAAAATCGTTCCCAGGTTCGGAGAGAATTTAGAATTACAAATCCCTCAACATCTGTTGAGACCTTCTGCACATGAATCCCTAATAATCTAATATGATTTTCACTAAATTATTTCTTAATGTAAATCTTGAACTAAATTTTGCAAGGCAAATCTACATGACTTAAATATCAATGTCCTTCATGAAGATTCTTTGATCCTTAATTCTTGGAACATTCAAAAGGTCAGTTTTCTCCTTTCCCTCATCTAGGAAGCCAGTAAACATCTTCAATGCCAAACTAAGTCCCAATCTCTCGCCAAACTCCAAAGTAGGGCCACTTAGTTCTAATTGTCCATTGAACATCATCATTTTCAACACCATGTTTGGGGATAACCATATCCCATTAAATTCTTGTTGCTTGAAAGACACAAAAAGAGCAATAAAATCATAGTTATAGTCACAAAAAATACCACTTCCCCTCTTAAACCATATAATATATTCCAACTAGAACGCCATACTACATCAAACATCACAAATTCTTTATGTTCAACGCTTACAAAATAAGTGGGACTCTATTGAAAGCAGCGTACAACCAATTTCAACCAAAGATTAATCTTAATATGTCAAAATAGAAGAAGAAACAGCAGGTACAGTCCCAGGATATGCCATTTAGAAAATCAGAAGGTAATGTCGCATCATATAGCTTAGGTTCATTGGTCCAATTTTCCACATAATGAAATACAAATGAAATAGACACTTACATGCCAAGTGTATCAAAGAGAGAAGCAAAAGGTAATCTCACAAGTGAACCATTGTGTGCATTCCCCTCGACATCAATGAGGTCAACTGTTACGCCATATGGAAGTGCAATATCAATCAAAGATCACAACCTACCCAGAAGAAAACAACAGAATCACAAGTTTACAATATAGAGGATCTTACATTCAATATCCTTAGCATTTTCTAAGGCCTTGCAGTAAGGGTTTTCAGAAAAGTATGTATTTTCTTTTGGGATAGAATCTGAAATGCCACTGTCATCACTTCCATCTTTCACAGGTTCCATCAAAACACACTTATGATAATGAATGAGAATAAGAAGAACATGAAGACTGCTGTCTGCCAATGGACTTCTTGAAGCTACACCACTTGTATTGACAAAGTAATTAAATGGCAAAAGCACAAAATTTGCTACAAGTCAAACATGAAATTTAGAAGCTTTTATTAGTAAAGTGAGCTTAAAGTCATTGCCACAGAGAAAAAAATTAAATTCCAAAAACAACACAAACAAACCTCAATTGGAAAAATAATACAGCATTCTTAAAAAGCATATGAAAGCTTATGATCCCATATAGCTACTAAATGTCACACTCTTTTGTGACAATGCCATTAATAAGGTGCATGTGAATGGGCTCAATCCATGGAAAAGATAAAATATGGTTAACCGAAAAAATGAAAAAAAATACATAACAGTAATTGAAAGTCTGGTATTATAGTGTACAAAACATACATGAAGAGAATGGAAAATTTAGACTCACCACAATAATAGTATTTTTTTTATCAGTCACAATAATAGTAGTAGTAATAATAATAATACTGGCAAAGCAATGAATCAATGTTTACATATTTTTTATAGCAGAACCAAGTGGTTCAAGCATCTCATTCTCATCTATCCGACTCGGTTACTTGAAAAAAAAAAAAAAGAACAAAACCTTTATGGTTTTATACTCAGAAAGATGTTCAGTCCATTATCTGAGTGTTTCCAAAGAAGAATCACATAGACGAAAAATAAAGATATTACCGGTAAAAAAATGAGCATCAAGAAAATTATCGTACCAGCTGCAGATCCAACTCTCTGTAGAACACCAGGCTGATCTCCTTCAGAGAATATGGTATAATATGCACTATTTAAGGGGGAGTGAGGTCGTGTGATGTAATTAATTAACAGTTTGTGAACAACTAAACCAACCAAAGAACTTTCCTGCAACAATGACTGCAATTCAGTACACCAACAACATTATTGAAAGATATGCGGGTATTTACCAACTTATGTGGTCATAATTCCTTTTTGTCACCTGAATCATTGCAGCATCTATGAATGGGTGAACATCGATTGGTCCTGGTGATGGTCCAGAAAGAAGCTGAGTTGACAAGGCAACCAGCATGAAGCTAAGCAGTTCATGGTGTACGAGGTATGTGGTGGGACTTGTAAAAAAAAATTTAAAAAGGTATAAAATTAGGAAAACAATAAACATAAACCTCAGCATTAAGAAACGTATTTTGAGATCCGTAGCATACCTTACATCTACTTTGACGATAAAGCTAAGCATACTATGCATGACGAAACTTTCAATGCTTTGATCTGCGCAAAAATAACTCAAAGTTACCAATCATAGTGTCGTTTATGTGGGAAACACCCACACATGCAAGAATGAACTGAAAAATGAAATTTGGAAGCAAGTCTCATGGATCCCTTTAAAAAAAAAAAAGCTCCAATTGCCAAGAAACACAAGAAGGCCTCAATCTGGATGACACAGAATCATAAGAGCACTCCGACTAAACCAAAATTCATCATGAAATTAGAGTTGACAATTCTAAAGTGAATCTTAAACTTTCTTTAAGCTTTCATTAACTTTATTAATGAACTAAATTCTGGGAATAATCAAAGTTCGTCCTGGAGGCAATGTCAGAAAAAGTACACCAGCGGTCTTGTAATTATTTTTTTTAAAATCATAAACTTCCTTGAACTATAGTAACTGTTTCCTGTATGTTAAAAAAACTGAAAATGACACAAAACTCATCCGTGGGATGTTTGTTAAAACTGTTCTTCAAGATTATCCTAAAAGAGGAAATTTTTGGAAAAAGTTGAGAAGTACTTTCCGCATTTTAAAAAATATTCAGGTCCATCACAACTGAAAACAACACTGAAAAGAGCTCTAATGTCAAAAAAAATTATCTTTTTCATTTTTTGGAAACAAAAAATTGTTGTCCTTGGTAAAAATATGAACTTCAATTATAAGGTTCAAGTGAATCACCTCTTGAGAAATTACTAAGTATTGCTTCACTTTCATCTAGGGATATATACAATTCCTCGATTGCGTCACTTTTGGCATTTTCAATTAAGTACTTCAGAAATACAGATGAGATGTATATTGCATTAACAGCCTTCATAAAAGCAGAGGACAGCACACCAGAAGTAGAAACTGATTCTTGCAAACACCATGCTAGGTGAATCAAAATCTTTGCCAGGTGCCTTGTGTAATAGTTGTTCTGTGCTGCACAGGGCAATAAAAAATATTTTAAAAAGCTTTTAAACATACATGTTAATGAGAATATCAGGAGTGATGAAATTCAAAAGATAAAGCACGTGGTATTCTTTACACCATCATAGATCTAAAACATACAGTGAAAGGCAGTTACACGACAATAAAATATGTCAAATCCTTTATGGTATCGAGTATAAATTTGAGCAAGTTTGTTGCATCATGCCATGTATTGTATCATATTGTGTATGAAAAGATATTTTTTAGAATAAATTGAAAGAAGTAGAAAAAATGCAAAATTCATTTCATGCTTGTAAAAATTAAATAGATATCAGGTCATGATTATTTAAATAACAAACTAAGTGTTGGCACTTGGCAATTCATTTTTGTAACATTGCAAATTAGAATTTAAATGAGATACTTTTCCAATATGTGACACTTCATTATGTTGCATTGGTTGATAAAAGAGCTCACAAAATCTGTAATATCATTTTTTTTTATCAGTATAAAATCTGTAATATCATAGAAATCATTATTTTCTTTTATCTTCCACTTAAAATATGTACTTAAATTATTTGTGATCCTTAGTGCTCATATTATTCCAAGTATCGATTTATAGATTCTAACTTAGGGCTTGCATTTTCAGGTGCTTTTTTGGTTAAATGCCACCAGAGGGTGTTTGAAAGATGTATAATGATTAACCCCCCCCCCCCCCCTTCTTTCTCTCCCTTAATATAGGGGACTTACAAAACGGTTTCAAATCCCAAAGGCTGATAAGAGCCCTTCATTGGAAAACGATTTAAAATCAATTGTTCCTAAAAGCTGCAAAAAAGTGATGCGTGCAAGTATTGCATATATTATATCCCACAAGGGTATCATATGAATCATATCAAATTTCAAACCTATATTGTAAAATAGAATGAAGATACAATACAAATTGTTTAACATATAAAATGAAGGGCACTGTGAGATACTGATGGAAAAGTAAAATCTATATTAAAAGGAGCCAAAAGAGGCACAACCTATAGTAATAACGACATTGATAAATTAAAATTAATAAGCATCATCGATGTAGATTCCTTCCCATATGTCTGAAAGTTCTTGGGTGCTTGCGTATGGGAGCACAAGTGAACATTACTCATTAGCATTCTATTAAGAATTGTGATAGAATTTAAACTCCCACTTTGAGCCGGATCACCAACCATCATAATGAGTACTGAAGCTTGGACTAATGACTGATTTATAAATGGATAGCAAACCCTTTGCAGAATTTTAACTGCGTAGTTCCCACAATTCTTATTCAATTTAGGATTTGATGCATTTCGTTTCTTTAGATAGTTGCCAGTACGTACACAGCTGTAGAAGTTAAGATCAAGCACGTCAATGAATGATCTTTTGAGAGCAAATTACGTACAAATTCATTGTTATATTTAGCACTTCAATTTCAATAAGAAATTCTAATAGAGATCCCCTATAATTTAAACTTTCATTACAGCAATAAAATGTCAACAAAAAACAACGGTAGGTGGTTTTTCCTAGTTCTTGTGCAAAATGGATATAAAATGTCATTTGAGGGTGGGAATTTTCTGCATAACTCCCACTTGACAAAAAGTTAACAGGTTTTGGGTTGATGTTATATGGATTTGTGTCATAAACGGGCCAACTTGCTTAACACAACTAATAACTAAAGTCAGGTTAGGGTGCTAGTTCTTAACTTTGACACGGTTTTGTAATTGACATAAATAATATGAAACTCATCTAACCCCTTTAAGTACATACTTGAGTAATGTATTCAGATAAAATACATAAAAACAAATTTACCTCTCTTTTCAACTTATCAAATAAATAGATAACATGTTAATCGGGTTTAAATGAATTGTGTATTATCAAGGTTATAGATTAAGCATGCTACTCCTAATATGACATATTATTAAATGGGTCGGACCATGACATGTTAATGGGTTAAGGTTGAGAAACCTAACATGATTAATTAATCGTATCGTATTTAAGTTGACCCGTTTAGTTGAATACTCATACAAAGACAAGACATTCCAACTATGTTTACAATTGATATTTGTTTAATTATCCCCAAAAATGTTAACTACCAATTTTTTCTTTTTCAAACCATTCTACTGTATTCTAAAGCAAGTTATTTCCAATGTAAGATATTAACCGGATAATGATGCAGATCAACCAGAATCTTGCTTGTGCATGTCGTTGCTTTAGCTAAATTCAGCTCCATTTAGGGAATGTTATTGTCACATACATTTCTAATTATCAAAGCGTATCTTTTTAACATATTACACCATTTGAAAACCTTTTTTTTTTTTTTGGATCGGTTACTCCATTTAAAAACTTTATAAAACATTCAAAATTTATTTATTTGTGTCACTGTCAAGATAATAAGGGTGCAATTAGATGTCCTCTTGAATTTGAATGGGCCTGCAGCACTTCCTATGACATGACATAAAATCTCACCACTTAAAGTGAGGCCATTAAAAGAGAATATGAAGGTTCACCATCTTTCCTTGTATGCCGTCGTTTTAGGTTTTTTCAGATTACAAAATGCATAATTTTCAAGATTTTTGTGAGGTGAATGCTATTTTTTTCAAATGTCACCATTCAAGATGAACAGTTTTTACACTGTTGCATTGAATATCAATATAACTATCTAATTTCCATAGAACAAAGGAGTGCACCCTAAATGCTCTGCAGAAAGTAACAAATTGCTATATCTGCTCATTTAAAAAGGTATGTTATCCTCAACACTAGAGGCGGTCCCAGTGGCCCCCCAATGTTTTAAAATTTTGACTTTTTCCCTATATTTTCTATAGAAATTTAGGAATTGACCCCCCCCCCCCCCCAAAAAAAAAAAAAATTCATATTTTTACAAAAGACGCTCTTTAATTTTAACTTTTGTAGTTCCTCCCCCAACTTAAGGTCTAGATCCGCCACTACAGTTACCACATATACTGCAAAATAGAAAGGGGGACATGCTACACACACGTGAAGAGCAGGAAAATCCCAACTGGCGCTTCTCTTCAGTTTCAGTCATAAAGAGGGGATATCAGCTAAATTCCAGGAATTATAAATGGAAAAATACCTATTTCTTTCATAGCTTGAAACCTTTCTAAAGCAATAGTTTGGGCAGTTACAGTCAGAAACCAAAAGATGGCAGCTAGCATGAGGAACGTGGAGTCACAGAAGATTTTTAAAATGGCAGAGAGCAGTTGACTTACTAGTGATCATTACACTTTCATAAAGGAATCTATGATCAAATGGGTGCCTAGCACAATATAATACTACAGATGAACTAATTGAATGTCTGCTTAGAACCTCCACTTGTATTTCAAATAGCATTACTCATTGCTGAAGAAGAATTAATTATCATACTATTCAACGTGATGATTTGAGAAGAATCTGCATAAGAATTCATGAACTTTTATAGCCTTGTACAGTAAGATGTAGTGCAATTAGCTAGTGCCAAACAGGTAACAATGAAACTAGGTCATCACACCATATTCCAAATTTAAAGTTTGTGGGACAGTTTCATGCAGACTGGGGACCTCATCATGCGATAAGATTGTGAAACACGGTTTTTCTCATAATATTGCGAGCCTAAACACTGAAACGGGCCAGTCAATTGTATCACTAAAAATTCATATCATTAAAATAGGTATTACATGTAAATTCCAAAATCCTCATAAAAAGTTAAAAACAATCCACCAAATTACGCAGTTTATAAGCACAACGTCACAACGAAACTACAAGGACATTTAAAATTGGAAGAGATTAACAACAACAACAACAACAACCAAGTATATACAACAAAAAAGCAAAAATAAATAATGAATTGACAAAAAGTACTGACCAAAAACCTCGCAAGCTTGACGAACACGGTGTGTCGGCCAATGGAGATTGAGAGGAAGCTCCAGCAATTTCTGCCAGTAATCGGATGCGAGAGGAAGCGATTTCTCGCCGACAAGTGTTCCGATTAGGTGCTCCGCTGTGTCCTGCGACAGCACACTGCTGTTGCGCGGCGTTGAAGGCACGGCCCCCATCAATAAACTTGAAATTCTGTCTCTCCCCTCTGAGTTTCTCTCTATAATCACAATCTAATTCGAGCTAGCACTGGCATTGCAAACGAATTGATTAAGAGAAGGAAAATGGGACAACTATGAGAAGAAGATCGGAGCTATGGATCGGTTTGGTTCAGACACAGATTCAAAATGTCATTTTCGATGCTCGTCAGCACACAGTCAGGAACAGAGAGAATGTGCAAAGAGAAGAGAGAAACGATTTTAAACTTCAGGGAGACAGAGAGAGGTATAAATCGAGAGGACTTTCTCAGCATTTTTGGTCATGGATGATGATGCGTCTTAACTACGGAAGGAAAGAAAAAAATTAGTCGTTAATTCACCCACAGTTGCATCAAATTGTTTTAAAGCAAAAATTAAAAGTATACATCTATGATTATATATAGAGTGTATCCCCTTATAATTAATACTTAATAAATTAATATTTTTAAATTATGCCAAAAAGAATTAAAAGCATTATATATATTTGTTTATAAAATATCAAAACGTCATTGAAAATATGTATTTAGAGTCTCATTTCGATGACAATGTGCATATTGAGTTTTATTTTTATGTCAAAATTTATATACATATATTAAATAATTTTTTTATTAATAAAGATATGAAAAAATTTAATAATTAATAAATTTTTTATCTCTTATATGTATTAATTATAAGATGATTGAGTGTAGAGAGAATTTTATAAAACCTTTCGGTAATCTTTGATTTTTTTTTTTCAAAAAACTCTTAATAAATGTTGAAGATAATAATACTAAATGAGTCAAAATCAACCCAAATAGCTGGTTACTCAAATTTTGTTCACTAAACGAAATTTAAATTGTGTTTAAGCTTATTTATATATAGTGTCGATTTCGAATGAATTTTTAATTAAGTCGATGAATGGAGCTTATCGAGTTTGAATCGTACTTAATAAATTAATGTATTTTAAAATATATTTGAGTTTTACTTGTTTATCTCATGAGACCAATTTTAAACGAGTATCTAACGAACTAATTACAATCCATACTCGAATAATTTAGTTCATTTTATCACCATAAAAAAAATTTCCTGAAAATTATGTTTTATTATTTTTTATTTTATGCTCTTAATGACATTATATTTTCAAACAATATTTTATAACTTATATTATAAATTTTAGAACTATTTGTTAATAGAAATTAATTTAATGAATTCAGTTTCGATTGGATCATCGAATCAAATTTAAATTCAGTGTAATTGGACCATTATAGGATCAGATTTGATCCCAGTCCAATCTATCAACAATCTTATGTATATGAGAACTGGTTAAAAGTTTTGATAAAATTATTTTACAAGACAAAAAAATATTATGAATATAACAATTCAAGATTTAAAAAAAGTTGAAATAAATTTTTTATTTAAAACTAAAAATTGAAATTTGGAGAGAGGCTTGTGGAAATCAAGAAGTTTTCAACACATTATTACCTTAAAAGTTCTCCTGAAACTATTTCAAAGTTATATATGCCAATACCCTAGCCTATTTACATGATAACATAGTTTTCACTATCAAACTAATGTACTGTTTGGTAACTTAATTAAGTGCCTAAAAATATTTAGAATGTAATATTAATATGTGTGCGTGTGTGTGTGTATATATATATATATTAAGAGTAATGCTATGTGAGGCAAGTTGACTTATCCAAGTTAAAAATATTCATCTTTTTTATATACACGACTCTAAATCAAATCGCTACATACACACATAATATTTAAGATTTCTTCCTCTCTACATCACTTATGCCTCAACTATTTTGTGTCAAATTTTATGTATCAAATGATGTTGCAATGAATTATTAGTAAAGCATTAAACAAAGTAATTGTACACTAATACCACATTAATTGAGATGAAAAACTTGATATAATGATTTATTTAAATAATATATCTTGATGTGTTTGTCCCATAAAATATAGAATAATTCAAATTGAAATTCTATTTTTTTAAAAAAAACATGAGTGTTGTTATGTTAAAGAAAAATGCTACCGTTAATGAAAATCGTGATCTAACACGTACGTTTAATTCAAAATATATATGATATATTATACGTACTAATCGACTCAGTCATAATTTTGCTCTTGCATCAATTTTTTTTTTTTAATAAATCGATCAAGAGTATTTTAGACCAACTCACACACACTTAATTAAGTCTCATTTTTCTTAATAATTAAACTTATTTTCAAAACTTTAGTTCCCTATAATCAGTGAAAGAACACTTTAATTTTATTCTAACACTTTTATTGTTGGGCAACACTACATCAGATTTTGAAAACCATAAACTGCCAAAAATCAAAGGGTACTATAGTCTTTGGAAATATTAGTAAGTAGATTTTCACTGTTGATTACGGTTTTATAGTCATCACGCCTGGTACCCGTGAAGGCCACGTGGCAATATCCAACTCCCATTGGTGAGTAGCAGGCCCACTCGACTTTATAGAGCGTAAAAGTCACTCTCATTTTGAAAAAATTAAAATATTTCTGGTCAACTGACAAGTACTTTTTTTTTTCGGTTTCAAGGAAAGATAAAAAAAAACAGGGGCTAAGGAGCCCTTTCAAAGATAACATCCGCAGCAGCAGCTGCTAGAGATCTAAGAGTTTGGTCAGGTGGACGGACCATCGCAACCAATCGCTCTGATTGGGCGTCTCCCAAATTTGCAAGGATGTCCGCACATTAGTTGGCCTCTCTCAGAACCTGTTTGAAGTAATATGAGGAGAACTTGGGTTTGGAGTTCCAGACATCATTAACGAGCGTCTTCTGATGAAGCGAACTAGAAATCCATTTGCTGAAGATGTTGATAGCAACTTCACAATCCGACTCAACAATGAGTTTTCTTATTCCTCTAGAAAGTTTAAGGAGAATACATTCTCTAATAGCCCACAATTCCGTCGTGAGGCTAGAGCAGATTCTGATGTGCCCCATGACTCTACAAATCCATTTGCCTGTATCGTCATGCAGAATTCTCTCAAACACAGCTAAGCTTGGGTTTCCCTTTGCGCAGCCATCCGTGATAGCCCATAATTCCGTCGTGAGACTAGAGCAGATTCTTATGTGCTCCATGACTCTACAAATCCATTTGCCTGTATCGTCATGTAGAATTCTCCCAAACACAGCTGAGCTTGGGTTTCCCTTTGCGCAGCCATCCGTAATGAATTTGAAACAACCTGCAGGAGGGAAAGACCAACCTATTAGTCTAGTAGACTTAGTAAATTGGGCTAGGGACATATCTTTAAAAGCTTCGACATTCATTATAGCTAATCTTCTCACCGGTTGGCGATTTCTGCGTGGTTAAAACTTACACTTTCAAAAACATATTTATTCCTTGCTTTCCAAATCTCACAGGTTGCAGTGGCAAAAACCATGGGCCAAGGTAACCTCTTGAAAGAGCTGTTTGTTTTCTTTATGTTTTCTTTAAGGTGGAGATCGGTCAGTATTTGGCTTAACGGCAGGCATGTCGCCCATATTTGCTGCATAATAGGACAATCTCTAAGGAAGTGGAGAGTGATTTCTTCATTTATTAAACATAGAGGACAGTTGGGATTGTTTGTCATTCCCCTTCTTCTTCTAAGCCCATTGGCAAGTAACCTATCATGCAAAGCCAACCAAATAAAAGTTTTATTCCTTTGGGGGGACTGCATTTTCCAAATGCACGACCAGTAGTTGTATCTGATTGTTGCTAATTATCAGCCAGTCTAGATATACTGTGGTACACAGATTTTGCTAAAAACTGACCATTGAGAGAGTTCCAAATGAACTGATCAGGAGGCAAGCTAGCTTTAGCGAGTGGGATTGCTAAGATTTGCTCTTTAATTAGAGGGAGGGGGGGAATGGTGTGCTAGACCTATTTAAGTTCCACTTCCCCCTCTTCCATTTTGTCTTTAACTTTCAGTCATTCTCCTCGTTTGGGGGGAGGGGTCGGAAGAATAAATCTAAGGGGTTCCGAACCCACCCACCAATCATCCCACAGATTGATTTGGCTACCATCACCTACTACCCATTCAGCATTTTTGGCTATTAGATCATTGGTAGTAGAGATACCTTTCCACACATATTCTTAGGGGTTTTCCCTAACGTACTTGGCCTTTAAAACATCTTTCCAAAGAACATTGGAGGGGTTTCTCAGATTCCAATTCAACTTGGATAATAGGGCTAGGTTAGTTTCCTGAGCTCTTCTAATGTTAAGGCCTCCTTGATTTTTATCTAGGCAAATCGTGTTCCAATTAATGAGATGGACTTTCTTGTTGGAACTGTCCTCACCCCAAATGAATTTCCTATTTATTTTATCAATTTCCTGGTTAATGCTGGCAGGGAGTAACATGGTTTGCATGGTATAGATGGGGATAGATGAAGTAACTGACTTAACCAGAGTATCTCTTGCAGCCATGGAAAGAAGTTTGACTTTCCAGTCTTCTAGACGCTTTTGGATTTTTTACAGGATGAAATTAAAATTGTTCCGAGACACCCTTTTGTGGAGCATTGGGATACCCGAGTATTTACCCAAGTGAGAGGTGAGGGGGATATTACGCGCCCTACTAATCTCACTTGCCTTGTTCCGGGGGAGAGCTTAGACTTTTGAAGATTGATTTTTTAGCCTGACACAGCGAAAGCATCTAAAGTTCTGGTGATGACTTGGCACTGGGAGGGGTGGACGCTTAAGCAAACGGGATGAGATCATCAGCAAAGAAAAAGTAGAAATTGGGAGACCAGTTCTTGCTGAGGCTTTCAGCCCTTTCCAAAGCTTCTTTTTTGGGTTTGCTGACAAGTACTTTTCAGATTAGTCAAGATCAACGTATGAAAATTGACGTTATTTTTTTTTTTAGTAATATTATCTTTATTATTAAATTTTTTTTACATGTT